>JASDQU010196405.1:0-12596 GCA_032191745.1 Picea mariana | reverse complement strand
CATTTGTTTTATTTTATTGCTCCACGGTCCTATTTTTCTAACATAAGATCCCAGCTGAGATAAATCCCACAGAGGCCTCTGCCAAAATCACTTATGCTAGTGCCTTTGACCCTGATTTCTACCTCCTGTTGAGGGAGAAGAGAGATACTTCCCTATATCATATGAAAGATGCATCCCTGGAAGTAGAATCCAATGTGTTGGCAGCTAACCGACTTAGGAATAAGGCTGATAGAGACATACGAAGGAAAAAATCTGAAGCCTCCACCTCTGGTTCCTTTATTCCCCCCCCTCAAATGGATGAAGTAACCAAGTTGCTAAAATCAATCTCAACTAGGATGGAAAGGTTGGAAGTAGAGGGGAAGACGACATACATAAACCCTCAAAATATTGATAACAAAGGCAACTTCAGAAGGAAGATTAACAATGCCACTCAGATGATGAAAAGGGAACAGAGGAATAGAGATAGGGATGATAAGAAAATTCAAACCCCTCTCCAAAATAACCTCATGAACGATGAGGAAGGGGAGGAGGAAGAGCTTGAACTTGAAATCCATTTCCTTGGAGACACATCCCCATGTCCCCATCTGACTCAAGCTTCATACGAGGAGTCCCTCATGGACAACCAAATACATGAGTTGAGTAAAGAGGAGAAGGCCAATAACAGTCCCCATAAATATAACCTCAGGTCAAGGAAGAAAGAAGAGAAGTCTAATGTCCCTGAGTAGCCTCCCAGAGTAGTTAAACCTGCCAAAGACATAGTGAATAGAAGAAAAGAAAAGAAATTTCAAGCCCCTTCATCAGTAAATAAAAATTATGTCCCAGAAGTGAAGGAAATCCTGAATCCCCCCTCCTCTTTCAACTTTGACCTTGAAATTCAGAAAATCAGAATCCCTGTACCCCTCTCAAAGCTGGTCAAGCATAAATATTTTAAAAGAATCCTCTCTAAAATGTTGATAGTTGAAGCCCCAAATCATTCCACAGATTTAGTAAATCTCCAAGATGAGAAGCCAACAGTCATCCTAGGTCCTATGGTAGAAGACAAAGATGATTCATCCCCTCCCTTCTACACGTCCCTAAACATACATGATAAGGTGTTGCATAATTTACTGATGGACTTAGGGGCATCTCATATTCTCATGCCCAAAACTATCATGGAGGAACTGGGTCTAGAAGTCACAAAGGCCTATCATGATCTGTATTTTTTTGATTCAAGGAGGGTGCAATGCCTTGGGGTCATCAAAGATCTGGTTGTGACCCTGTTTCAGCTGCCCATAAAAAGTGTGGTCATGGATATTTTGGTGGTTGATGTTCCTCCCAAGTTTGGCATGCTCTTGTCAAGATCTTGGATTAAAAGGCTTGGGGGAACCTTGCAGATGGACCTCACGTATGCTACCATTCCTGTGTTCAAAGGGGAGTATAGAAAATTGTACAAAGAAGCTCAGTTGGACTATATTATTAGTGATGAATCTGACCCCACCAACCATCCTATATTTTCCCTTGATACTAATTTGGGATTCAACTTGTTTTAGATCACTAATGCCCCTGAACCTCCTCTTGAGATCAGAAAATCCATTACTCTTTGTGAAGATTCTCCACCAATTAACTCTATATGTAAAATGATTTTTAATGGAGCCTCTTCTAGAGAAGGTGTTGGTGCTGGAGTGGTCCTTGTTTCCCCTTCTCAGGAAAATATATCTCTGACCTACAAGTTAGAATTTGAAATTACCAATAATGTGGAAGAATATGAAGCCCTTGCTCTGGGTTTGAGGGATGAAAAATACATTGGGATTCAAGAGATATTAGTGTCTAGAGATGCAGAATTGATTGCTAATAAAATCAGAAATCTATATCAAGCTAAGCATCCCAGGCTCAAGACCTATAGAAATGAAGTGTGGGACCTAATTGACAATTCCTTCTTGGCCTTTAACATTTCATTCATTCTGAGAGAGGAAAATACAATAGTTGATTCTATGGCTATCTCAACAAGCAATTTCAAAGTTCCTTTGTCACCCAAGCTTACATATGATGTAGAAGTAAAGTATAGACCATCCATACCTAACAATGTCAAGCATTGGAAAGTGTTTGAGGATGATCTCAAAATCAAAATATTCCTGGAGACTGTTGATAAGTTTTCATAATTACATATTGATCAAGATCCCGAGTCTGACATGGATCACCATGCTAATGTTTTTCTAAACAAAATTAATAATTATCATATTGTGCAGTTACCGAGTAATCACATTCCAAAGGGACTGGTTCCTTTAGAAAGAATTTTTGACAGTAATGATGTGGCAGTAAAATATAAGAGGCCAGATGAGGATGTTGATGTATCTGAGTGAAATATTGGCATAGAGGAGGATCCAAATTTTGTCAAGTTCTCTAATAGCTTGTCAAAGAAGCAAAGGGCCAAGTATAGTGAGCTATTAAAGGAATTTTCTGATGTGTTTCTTGGACTTATGAAGACCTCAAAACATATGACATCAGCATTATTGAGCACAAGATCCCATTGAAGGAATAATCCAAACCATTTAGGCAGAAGTTGAGATAGATAAATCCTATGTTGCTACCTATTATGGAGAAGGAGGTAAAGAAGCTTTTGGATGCCCAAATCATTGTCCCCCTGAGATATTCAGAATGGGTAGCCAACCTGGTCCCTGTGAGAAAGAAGAGTGGAGAGATCAGGCTCTATGTCAATTTTATAAATCTGAATAGGAGCTCAAAGAATGACAATTACCCACTGCCAAAGATGGAACACATACTGCAAAGGGTAACTAGTGCATCCAGGATTTCTATGACTGATGGATTTTTTGGTTACAATCATATCTTTGTTTTTCCTGAGGACAGAGAAAACACAACCTTCACCATTCCTTGGGGCACACTCATGTATGCCAAAATTCCCTTTGGGTTAATGAATGTAGGAGAAACCTTTCAGTGAGCCATGGACATCGCCTTCATTGGGGAGAAGGATAAATTTATGGTAATCTATCTGGATGACATAACAGTCTTTTCCAGATATGATAAAGAACATTGTTTCCATCTGAGGAAAGTTTTCTTGAAATGCAGAGGTTTTGGTCTTTTCCTGAATCCTAAGAAATTATTATTTTCTATGAAGGAGGGGAAATTACTGGGGCATATAGTGTCTACTGAGGGAGTTAGAATTGATTCAATCTAGGTAGAGGGTATACAAACCTTATCACTTCCTAGATTTAGGAAGGAAGTTCAACCCTTCCTGGGCAAAATTATTTTTCTGAGAAGGTTTGTTTCAAATTTCGCTGAATTGGTGAAGCATATCACTTCCATGATTAGGAAGGAGAATGAAGTAAAGTGGACTGCTGAATCCAGATAATCCTTCAATCAAATAAAGAAAGAATTCATTTAGGCACCTTTGCTTATCAGTCTTGACTATTCCAAGGATTTTATGATCTTTTCTTTTGCTTCTTTTGATACAGTGGCAACTGTTTTATTACAAAAAAAACGTTGAAGGGATGGAACAACCTATTTCATTTTTCAGCAGAGCACTAAGAGATGCAGAGGTGAAATATAACATCATGGAGAAGAAATCCTATGCATTGGTGAAAGCCATCAAGGCTTTTAGGATCTATGTCCTACATTCAAGGGTTATTGCATATGTCCCTTCAGCTGTTGTGAAGGACATTCTCATTCAGCTTGACATAGATGGAAGAAGGAGCAAGTGGATTGCCAAAATCCTTGAGTTTGATATGGAAATAAAACCCACCAAGATGGTTAAAGGCCAAGGTTTATCCAAGTTGTTGGCTGAATCTAATTGCAGTGCTTTGGGGTTAAACTTCAACAACACCTGCTCAAAATTTCAGCAAGATGAGTTCGCTGATAAGAATCCTCAGGGAAGCCCTCCATTGGCAGAATGCACCTGGTATAATGATATTATATATTTTCTATAAGAACTAAGTCCCCCTGGTGGTATGAGAAAAAACAAGGAAAGAGCTTTAAAGATCAAAAAGCAATTAGATATTGCCTTATTGACCAAGTCTTGTATTAGAAAGACCCTCTAGGTGTACTTCTGAGATGCTTAGACCCACAGGAGGCCAAAAATACTATGTTCGACTTTCATGACAGCCTGTGTGGGGGACATCATTTCTAAATAACCACAACCTATAAAGTTCTCATAGCTGGGTACTTCTGTCCTACTCTATTCACTGATGTCTATGCGAAAATCAGGTCTTGCATCAAATGTCAAAAATTCGCTGGGAAAAAATAGCTCAAGTCTCTGCCATTAAAACCTGTGATAGCCTCTGTACCCTTTCAGCAGTGGGGCCTAGACTTTGTTCAAGAAATTCACCCTGCTTCAAGTGGTCAACACAAGTGGATCTTAATTGTAAAAGATTATTTCACCAAGTGGATAGAAGCTATTCCCACAAGGAGTGCTTCTCACAAAGTGATCATTGGTTTTCTTAAAGATATTATGGCAAGGTTTGGTTGTCTGAATAGAATCATTATTGACAACACTGCATCCTTTAAGGCTGAGCCATTGGTCAAGTTCTGTGAGCAGTTTAGAATTTCATTGATCCACTCTACCCCCTACTACCCCCAAGGCAATAGATTAGTAGAGTCCTCTAAGAAAAGCCTAATAAATATCATCAAAAGACTGCTAGAGGATAATAAGAAAGTGTGGTATTCAAAGCTCAAGTTTTCTCTATGGGATGACACAGTGACAACCAAGAGGTCCTTGGGTCTCTCCCCTTTCGAGCTTGTCTATGGGGCTAAAGCAATTTTTCCTTCTCACCTTGCCCTACTCATAGCAAAATTATTCCAAGACTGTCAAGAAGAGCCTGATGATATGATCAGGAGAGTGAAGCAGCTAGAAGAAGTCCAACAAACTAGAGAGAAGCTACTGGACAAAGAACATGAACGTCAACAGAAGATCAAACAAGCCTTTGACAGAAAAGAAAGAAAAGAGGATTTATATCTAGGAGATATGGTGCTTAAATGGGATGCGCCCAGATAGGACAGGGGAAAGCACAACAAATTTGAAGCACTGTGGAACGGGCCCTTCAAAATCTCTGAGGTAGGTTGAAATAACACCCACAAATTGCATAATTTGGAGGGTGATCAAGTTTTTGGTGGCCCTATAAATGGGCATTTTTTCAAGAAGTTATTTACTTGAGCCATACGTGGCTCTCATTTTTTTGTAAATATTTTTTTTATTTTGATTTATTGATTTTATAGGTGACTCCATAGCCCAACAGTAAGGCATTGGAACTATAGAAGAGTTCTTGGCATCTCACAGGGAGCAAGCCATCCCCCATGGAGCCTAATGTTATCACATTTATTTGTAAGAGGGGGGTGTTTTTCCTAAGAAGTTGATCCCTTGGCGAATCAATGAAAGAAAATGGGAAAAAAACCCACAATTTGGCTTATATCCTAAGTCAGAGAAGTGATGAGATGTTTTGGTGGGACATGATACGACACGTGTATATTTGGGCGGTCAAGAGTTGAGCACCCTAGATCAATGGTTGATGGACATATCAAGGACTCAACATGCGCACATGATAAAAAAGGTAGGGTAGACTGGTAAAAACAACCGTGGTTTGTGAAGGTGCTACGTGTCAGCCAAAGACACACATCAGGCCCAAAAGTGGGGAGGTTCCAAACCACTTTTCATAGTCCCGATATGAGAATGTGCATATAGTGCCCTATCCGGAGCTGACAAGTGGATGCCCCTCATCACTTCCTCTCCCTCCATTGTCTTCCACTCACTGTCGCACCGATACCTATCCCTTTCTCATCTCCCACCACCTCACTCCACATTGCCTCCATCCCATTACACCTCATCTTCCACTTGTGTGAACCCCACGCTATCCCTAGTCTTCTCGTCCATCCACAACTTTCCACCTGACCATCTCCCATATGCTACTCCATACCAAGTGCACCAATCACGTTTTTAGCAGCCACGTCTGCCATCAGGCTTCCTCATAAGCATCCAACTTAGATCAAGATGACGAATGCTAATTCTGCCACGTCCTGCTGAGGTAGAATATAGTTGGGTCTTCTAAATTCCAGTGAAGCAGTTATTGAGGTTGGTGGGGGATGGTTGAACATCATTTCCATCATAAATGGAAAACCCAGAAAGGAATGTAAGAAGGTCAACTTAACTGCAGAGCCTTCCTGAAACATGATTGCATCTGACAGGGCCTATTCTAACAGGAAACAACATACACAGTCTGTCAGGAAGCATACAGATGTAATGCTTTTAATGCAACTTCTCCATTATGCTCCTGAGATTGTTTTTTGAGTATAAATACTCAATTTTATATTTGGTAAAGGGTTAATGGTTGAGTTAGGTTCCTGTATTGTAAAGTTTTGATGAAGCACTGTTTCCTCTGGTTATGTATTTTGTATTTGAGACTTCTTGTTTAATGAAAGTCAACTTCTTTCCATCTCTTTGTAAATGATGTGTTAATACACTCGAAATTGGAGGATCTAGTCGAGGGTTATGATGTTGTTTTGATGTAGGTTTGATCACTGCAACATTTTCACTGGTTTTAATCAGTTTCCCATGTTATCTTTTCTCCCTCTTATACTAAGTAGCTTGGAATTGGAGGATCCATTCAGACTATTACAGTAGCATTGTGATTTAGTTTTGATGATCGTGTTGTTGTAGCTATGTTGTTTAGACATATCTTAGTGTTTGAAGATTTGAATTCAAGAGGATCTTTTTTTTGAAGCTTCTCTTCCTTAGGTTTTTGGGAGACCGAGTGTCCACAGTAGGCCCTTACATCTTCTCACCAGTTCTTCCTCCTACTCACCCTTTACTGCAACTTACTAACTGAAGTTATATCAATACCTCACTTACATGTGCATTGTGTGGTCTAGAATTCCGAGTTAAAGAGATATAACCATGAGACTACATCCATTAGACCACCCTTTAAACTATTTACTATGACATACAAACTGATGGGTATCGGGATTACCTACGACACAATCCATAGGTGACTTCTGGTGCTAACATAAACCACCCAACAAATTGAATTGGACAACTAGAGTGAAATCCTGTGGAGATCATGTAGTTACAAAAAGTTAATAACAAATTTACCCGTGCAGTAGATTTCTAGTTAGACAATATTGTTGCAGTACATTTGCAATATATAAAGTGAAGTCTTACAACGCATTAGATCAAGATTTTCTAAAAGGACCCAGAGGTAGGTATATCATATCATTGTATACTTCAATCAATATTTTATTTTATAAAAACGGTGTGATGACCATGGAATCAAACAACTAAACTTCCTTTCATGCATGGGGGAAGGGGGGAAGCATTGACAAGAGGTGGAAAAAGGAAGGAAGAGATGGATAAGGGAAAGAAGAAGAAGTCCATGGTGCCAATCATGATGGAGGAATACCAGATAAAGGAGATAACGGAAACAACTAGAAATATGCGCAATGGAGAGCCCTACCAATATAAGATGAATAAAAATAATAGATCCATAACTCATATAGAGTGCTTGGAAAGCGATGAAGAAGATGTTGGATTATTGAGAGGGGAGGTGAATCAGTAATAGATATTTTTAATCCTTTTAACTACACTATGCAAGTATTATTTATCTTTATGATCAATATAACATTATCATCCAATAATTGCAAAGTAAATAAACCATGAACAAATGAACAATCATACACATACACAGTACACCAATATTTTTTACATGGAAACCCAATGCGGGAGAAAACAACGAAATTCATTTTCTTATTTGTCTTTAAGAATGACATTCATTAGATCCACCAACTTTGTTTTCGAGCAACAACTGGAAGGAGGCTTTGACCCCCTATTTTCAAGCTACAACCTAAGGGAAGCTCTAACTCCCCAATTATATGGATACAACCAGAAGGAGGCTACAACCTCCTATGTTATCTGGCTACAACTAGAAGTTGTCTACAACCACCTATCCTTGCCCCATCCAACTGCCCTGAAATATAAGTGTCAAATGTAGAAACTGAATATGTCACTATCACAACCTCTTCTGTCAAATATGTCACTATCTACTCATCAACCAATCTGATATAATCACATATACCTCAAACACTATACCACAAGTCTGTACCTCAAACCATGTGCTAGAACCTCACTTTTATACAACCTCTATCTGTACAAATTACTTCAACAACATACCTTAGCCAAAAGCCCTCAAACATGAAACAATGCTAAACTTCAGTAGATCTTCCTCAGATCAACTCTACAACAAGCCCTAAACTTCCAAGAGGTAATCCAATAGATTTTCAATGCAAACCCTCAACCAAATTCATAAATTCAACACTACACATATGAAAACCATACCTTTTTCTTCTTGTAGCGTTCTGTTGCCGCGGTTTTGTTGCTGCGATTCGCCTACCACAAATCTACTGTCGTGGTTTTTCTGTTGCACTATTACAGTCACGATTTTCCTGTCGCACTTTTCTTGCCATGATTTTCCTGCTGCACTTTTTATGCCGCACTTTTCTTGCCACAGTTTTTCTGCCGCAGTTTTCGTGCCAGGATTTTCCTGCTGCTATTTTCCTGCCGCACTTTTTCTATTGCACTTTTCTTTTCGCACTTTTTCTTCCGCACTTTTTCTACCATAGTTTTCTTGTCACAATTTTTTTTCCACACTTTTTTTTCCGTAGTTTTCCTTCTGCAATATTTTTGCTACACTTTTTCTTCTGCACTTTTCTTGCTGCACTTTTTCTGCCGCACTTTTCTCTATCAATAACACCTACCCAAATAACCTTTCACAAAATAGATATTCAATGATATTCAATAGGTACTAATGGGAGAGTCTTTCTCTTTTATTTATACTTCCATGTAGCTTCCTCAAGGGGTTACCTTCTAACCAACTTAACCCACTTTCCATATTTTAGGTCTAACCCACTTCTAACCACTTGTCCACTTCTAACTCACTTTGCTACAAATAGTAAATTCTCCACTTCTAGTTGCAAATAAATTATTATTTAATTAATTTATTTTTCAACCACTTTGACTTATCCATAAATAGTAAACGCACCACTTCTTGTTGTAACCAATTTATTATTTAAATAATTTCTCTTTGCAACCACTTTTACTACTTTATTATTTAAATAATTTATCTTTACTCATAACTTCTTGTTGCAACCAACTTTTCTATAATTAGTCAATTCATAACTTCTTTTCCCTTAACTAGCTTTTTGTTGCAACTGAATTATTATTTAATTTATTTCTTGATGCAACAACTATACCCATGATTAACTCCTAGCTACCATCAATTTCACTAGTATACCTCTTCTAGGAGCTTCTATAATAATTGACTTCTTTGACCTTCTAGGGGCTTCTAGATAACTCGTGAGGGTTTTCCAACTTCATATGGCCATAACTGTCTAACTGTGAGGATTTATTTGACATTCCGCATATCATCATAAATGGTATGACATGTAATATCCATTTAGAATAGTCTTATCTACAAATATATTAAACTTCATACCATTATACATCAATCAAAATAAACTCACTTAATCATAGTTTTGGGGCTACCCAAATTTGCTACTAGACTTGATCTAAGGGTTTCCATGAGTGAAAACCAACCCAATTAATCAACAATCTCCCCCTTTGGCATTGATGACAACACTCTGATGCAATATTGATGTCATATCGTTCATGCTCCCCCTATGACCATCACTCCCCTTGGAACCATGCCTCTGTTCTCTCTCTCCAAGCATCTAACTCTCTATCTTGCATCTGATAAATATATCCCCCTTTGAAATCAATGGAAAAGGTAACTTCCCATTTGAGGCTACTCCCCCTAACTGAACTATCCTTGGAGCTTCTCCCCCTGACTGAACTCTTCCTGAAACTACTCCCTCAACCTAAACTATCCTATTTATGGTTCTTCCTCGTGTAAATCTAAGACAAATAATATACGCATTCAAAATAATTCATTTGGGAGTAGAAATTACTCCGAGTCTTTGGTAAAGATACTCAAAGGCTTCCCTTAAAAGTGGTTTTGTGAATATATCTACAACCTGTTCCTTTGTCCCCACATATTCAACTATTATTTTCTTCTCTACAACCTGTTCCCATAGAAAGTGATACTTGATTGGAATGTGCTTCATCTTGGAGTGCATCACTAGATTCTTTGAGATACTAATAGTTCTTGTATTATCACAATATATAGGAATGGGCTCATCATACTCAACCTGTATATCTATCAAATTTTGTTTCATCCATATAACCTGTGTAAAACATGTAGTTGCTGCAATATACTCTACTTCAGCTGTAGACAATGATATTGATGATTGTTTCTTTCTTAGCCAAGATACCAAACACTCACCCAAGAAGAATGTCCCTCCATTGGTGCTTTGTCGGTCCTTAATGCAACCTTCCCAATATGCATCTATGTAGGCAATAAGTGATAGATCCTTTCCTGTTGGGTACCATAATCCAAACTCTTTTGTGCCCTCGAGATATCTAAAAATCTTCTTCACTACTAAGACATGTGATTCCTTTGGTTCTTCTTGAAATNAACTAAATTATTATTTAATTTATTTATTTTTCAACCACTTTGACTTATCCATAAATAGTAAACACACCACTTCTTGTTGCAACCACTTTATTATTTAAATAATTTCTCTTTGCAACCACTTTTACTACTTTATTATTTAAATAATTTATCTTTACTCATAACTTCTTGTTGCAACCAACTTTTCTATAATTAGTCAATTCATAACTTCTTTTCTCTTAACTAGTTTTTTGTTGCAACCGAATTATTATTTAATTTATTTCTTGATGCAACAACTATACCCATGATTAACTCCTAGCTACCATAAATTTGACTAGTATACCTCTTCTAGGAGCTTCTAGAATAATTGACTTCTTTGACCTTCTAGGGGCTTCTAGATAACTCGTGAGGGTTTTCCAGCTTCATATGGTCATAACTGTCTAACCGTGAGGATTTATTTGACGTTCCACATATCATCATAAATGGTATGACATGTAATATCCATCTAGAATAGTCTTATCTACAAATATATTAAACTTCATACCATTATACATCAATCAAAATAAACTCACTTAATCATAGTTTTGGGGCTACCAAAATTTGCTACTAGACTTGATTTAAGGGTTTCCATGAGTGAAAACCAACCCAATTAATCAACAATCTCCCCCTTTGGCATTGATGACAACACTCTGATGCAATATTGAAGTCATATCGTTCATGCTCCCCCTATGACCATCACTCCCCTTGGAACCATGCCTCTGTGCTCTCTCTCCAAGCATCTAACTCTCTATCTTGCATCTGATAAATATATCCCCCTTTGAAATCAATGGAAAAGGTAACTTCCCATCTGAGGCTACTCCCCCTAACTGAACTGTCCTTGGGGCTTCTCCCCCTGACTGAACTCTTCCTGAAACTACTCCCTCAACCTAAACTGTCCTATTTATGGTTCTTCCTCGTGTAAATCTAAGACAAATAATATACGCATTCAAAATAATTCATTTGGGAGTAGAAATTACTCCGAGTCTTTGGTGAAGATACTCAAAGGATTCCCTTAAAAGTGGTTTTGTGAATATATCTACAACCTGTTTCTTTGTCCCCACATATTCAACTATTATTTTCTTCTCTGCAACTTGTTCCCATAGAAAGTGATACTTGATTGGAATGTGCTGCATCTTGGAGTGCATTACTAGATTCTTTGAGATACTAATAGTTCTTGTATTATCACAATATCTAGGAATGGGCTCATCATACTCAACCTGTATATCTATCAAATTTTGTTTCATCCATATAACCTGTGTAAAACATGTAGTTGCTGCAATATACTCTACTTCAGCTGTAGACAATGATACTGATGATTGTTTCTTTCTTAGCCAAGATACCAAACACTCACCCAAGAAGAATGTCCCTCCATTGGTGCTTTGTCGGTCCTTAATGCAACCTTCCCAATATGCATCTATGTAAGCAATAAGTGATAGATCCTTTCCTTTTGGCTACCATACTCCAAACTCTTTTGTGCCCTTGAGATATCTAAAAATCTTCTTCACTACTAAGACATGTGATTCCTTTGGTTCTTCTTGAAATCGTGCCACCTATCCAACTTCTTGCATTACATCTAGTATGGATGTTGTCACATATAGTAAGCTACCAATCATTGACCTATACTACCTCTGGTCTATAGAATTTGAATCATCATCTTTTCTTAACTTGCAATTGGTTTTCATAAGAGTGTTAACTAGTTTGCAATCTTCCATTCTAAACCTCTTTAACATTTCTCTGATATACTTGGTTTGAGAAATAAAAATTCCTTGGTTTCTTTGACATATATGAAGATGCAAAAAGAAGGATATTTCTCCAAGTAATGACATTTCAAATTCATTTTGCATATTCTTTGAAAATTTTTGTCTTAACCTGTCATCATCACTTCAATTAATAAAATACTATTTTGAGTTACCTTGATGTAGAGGTTGTTGTCTACACTTTCTTTTATGAACCCTTCCCATTGTACATATTTATCCAGTTTAGAGTACCATGCTCTGGGATCCTGTTTTAGACCATACAAGGCCTTCTTCAACCTACACACATAATCTTCGTTCTCTGACAATTGAAATCCTTCTT
>JASDQU010196404.1:0-10222 GCA_032191745.1 Picea mariana | reverse complement strand
TTCTGTCATTTCTTTAGCTCTTGTATGGTAGCGTTGATTTTCTCCTCTTGTTGGTCCCACTGTTGGACCTTTTCATCTTCCTCTAAAATGGTCCAGATCTGCGTGGTTTTGTTGAACAACTCTTCTACTTCCCTCGCTTCTTTCACCATCTCTGCTATATGGAGTGCATATTGTTGTTCTCTCTATTCTCGAACCTCTGGAGGAGTCGTAGGATTAATGTTTTCTTTGAGATCCTCGATTTCTTGCTTATATCCATCAATTGCTTGTGAAATCATTTTGATCGTCTCCTCTGCACTCCTCTTTGGTGCTTGTGCGCTATCTGGGATGCGATCATATATCGTTGTTATTCCATATTATAGATTATCTTTGCATTCTTTCTCCTATTCTTTCTCTAAGGTTAGTTGGTCACATGTGATTTGTAACATTTCAGCGATTCCCCTAACGACCTCCAAGTTAGACACATCTGCGTGGGATTTGGATTGCACTTCTTTCATTATGCTAGACTGGACTCTATATAGTTCCTTGGTGGGTATCTACACCGTGACAACTTCAAATTTCTCCACTTCCCCCATGGGTTTCTGCGTAGTCTCATGATCCATTCTGATCATTTGGTGAGTGACTGTGAATGTCTCCATGCCTTGTACTAAAAATTGTACTGTCTCCTCTCCTTCTTTCTTCATAGGGGGTTGATGTGTCTTTTCCTATTGTTGCGTTGTGGTCTGTGGTCCTGCTTGACTCTGTATTTGTTGTAGAGTTTCATGGAATTTTATGAGCTTGGTCATGATCTCTTCTCTTTGTTCCTTTGCAATACAGATCGCCTCTTCCCCCCTATCTTGGACCTTGTCTACGAAAAATTCAGCATCATCCTCTGTCAGGGTGATGACTAGGTCTTCTGTGACATACTTCCTCTTATTGCACTCCTCTACTACCCGTTCTAGCTTCCTTGTTGTCTGTGAGGGTTGCATCCCACTTGTTGTAACCTAGACCCTTTCTTAGCTAGCCTATGATGTATCCCCATTTATGGTTTGTTGTTGGTTGTTTGTCCTTGTTGCTATTTCTTTCCTCCTTGGTCTTTTAGGCACTGCACTACTTCCTGATGACTGATCCCGCGCTACAGTGATCCAAGTGGATATTTGTGGTCACCCACCTATTCCAACTAGCTCCTCGTGTCCATTTTTTATTCAGCACATCTTTCTGTACTACTTTATAATTGTGAGTTCTACACTTATGGGGTTGTTTGAAGCCTCACACATTCTGCAGATGGATATGGGTGGCCTCTTGCCTAATCCAACTAGCTTATTTTGTATGTTTTCATGTTAGCACATCTTGCTGTACTTCCAGGGTTGTTTTGGGGCCCTAAACATTGTTTTTTTGACTCCCTGCAGTCAGACTATAGACGGAGTCAGAGTCTAATGATGGAATGTGTAGATATATGAAATACCTTTCCAATGGGCTATGACATGCCTAAAACAGAGGTCGTTGTTATAAGCCTAATTTGCACCCATCCTGCATACCTAGCCTCAAGCCCTACTATTTGCTAATTTCTTGAGCCAAGCTCTTCTAAAAAGCCCTCTTTTTTGAGCCACACACACCTTGGCCTTCTACAGCCCGCATATGCACACATCCATATGCCTACAGAACTTCTACAACCCATGTATACTAACAAAAGCACAAAAAATGGAAAGTTGCAGACGGGAAATAGAGTTTTAGGAAATTGCTAAAACCGTTTAACTGCCTATGGCCAGTCATTCAACTGGGTAACTACCTATAAAAGAAGGGGTAGGGGTCCCATTGAAAAAAGAGGAAGAAGAGTATAGAAACTGTACCCAAATTTATCCCTACTTTGCTCCAATTTCCTGCAATTGTATTGTGAGGTTGAGTAGTTGGTGCATTGTGAAGAGGAGCCTAGGACCAGGTTCAAGGAGCAGTGATGGCCACATATTGTAAGTTTACTCTTGTGAAGATTAATACTAAGTTTACTCTTGTGAAGATTAATACAAAAAATAATACTTTTTTCGTCACACCATATCATGTGTTCAAATTGTGTATTTATTTTATGATATTGTCACATCTAACCCATCAATTAGTATATGAAATGCATGTTTGTAGCTCTCTGTTTGTCCATGTGTGAATGCAAGTTAGCTTTGGGAGGAGGCTTGTAGTCAAGGAGCGAGTGAAAGTGAAGGGATCGACATGAAAGGAAGGATTTAAGGTAGAGTTACCTAATATTGTTTGCACCTTTGTATTGCATGATTGTGGGGTTTTGTGTTGGGAGAATAGGAAAAAGTAGAGGCATTTAAATGGTCATTTTCTGCATGCATGATTAGAGCCCTTAAATGCTAAGTTCGTAAGCAGGATTTCCCACTCACAATAGAATTGGCGACTTCGTTGGGGAATCTCTAGGGTTCTTTGGGGATTTTTTATTGGGTATTTTGAAATTGGTTTTACTGCCTTTTTTGAGTTTCTGCAAGAAGTTTGAGTGTTTAGGGGTTCTAGTTCTCAATACCAGTATTCCCTTCTCTGCTTACTAGACTATTTATTTTCTATTTTTGAGAGTCTTAAGAGGCATACGTGCCCTGTAGTGGGACAAAATGTGTATGCACACATCCTACCTTTAGTCAGCCCGCGTATGTATGCCTGCTGATGAAGTGCTACCTGTGTGTCTGAGAACCTAGGAAATCCTTCTCAGGAAGAGGCAGTCATCCTCTCCCCTGCAGAAGTGATCCTTCTCAGGGATGTTCTAGGTCCTTCTAGGTCTCTGATTGAACAATCCATAGTTAGGTAAAAACCTCAAGATTAGCTTTGTTTTGCTGAATTTTTCTTGCCTCTTCTTTGTCAAAGTAATTTTTTTCACCTTTAAGGGGTTCTAGTTTTCAATACAAGTACTCCCTGCCTAAGCTTAGCTGCTTGTATTTATTTTTTTAGGAGAAACAGAGGCACACACGGCCTGTAGTGGGCCTGCACGCATGCATACCCGCCCTGCCCTTGGACATCCCGCGTACATACACTGGTTGTTGAAGTGACAATTGTGTGTTTGTCTAGAATTTGTTTTAAAGAGACAATCATCCTCTTTCCTGTCAAGAGTCATTTTTTTAGGGATTTTCTTGTCTGATTATAGTCTCTATGACT
Organism: Picea mariana; assembly: GCA_032191745.1. Classification (NCBI taxonomy): domain Eukaryota; kingdom Viridiplantae; phylum Streptophyta; class Pinopsida; order Pinales; family Pinaceae; genus Picea; species Picea mariana. The sequence continues at coordinate 7,093 of JASDQU010196404.1, read as the reverse complement.
TCTGCTTTGATTGGAAGAAAATATATATATATAAAAAAATATAGCTTGTTAGTTCTCTTTCTTTCTTGGCATTTGCCTTGCATTGTTATTTGAAAAATAAAAAGAAATTAGCATAACATTCTGTTTTCTTCTAATTTTAAAAGAATTTCAAAAGCAAATAAGAAATATAATCATTCTTTGCCATTTTTCATGTAAGTTTCATCATTTTTCTCAAGAGTCTTAACAACATCAGTTGCACTACCATGCCTTTTGAGTAAATCAAGCCTTAAAAAGAACACTAATTAAAAATAACTAGACTTTTATGTTTGTAGGGTCCATCAACTAGTTTAGGGTTAGGGCCTTGAATTAGGTTGGAGAGGAAACTCTTCAAGGCTGTTAAAACAAACATACGAGTCTGTGCTAAGGAGTGTAGAATTCCAGTAATGTAGAAATTATCTAGGACCCCCCCTAACACAGGGACTAAACATGAGGTCGCGTGCGTAAAGGTAGTGGAGATAACCCCTCCAAAGCTGGACCAAGCATAGTGGGGAATGCATATAGAGGACTTGTCTTGGGATTCCATTGATCTCATTTGCCACAGAGCTTCATGGGTCTTGAATCTGTTTGGGGTCCTCAGTTGTCTTCCAGAACACTTGCTTTCGATACCCTTGATAGGTTTTGGTCTTGATACCCTGCTCATTGCAGTCCACCTGACCGTCGACTGTACCCACTTAGTGATTGTTCATGAGCTGGCAACCTAGTTGCCTTTATTTTAGGGACTTACATAGGTGAATGCGGGGGTATATTGCAGTACCTAGGGCAGACATCTGGCCACGCTTTGCAGAGTATACCTGGAGGGTGATTTCATATTCGAGTTGCACTTGCACCGGTAAGTTGCTCTGGTGTTGGTTGGTGTAACTGTTCTTCCAACTAGTTAGTTGTTTGCCTGATTTTCCTTTAGGAACTTTTAGTGTGTGCTTTGTGCTCCCTAGTTTTCCATAGTGAGTTAGTCAGTTGTGGCTTGGGTCTCAGACCTAGGGTGGTAGACTGCTCACTCCGCCGGTCGCAAGGAATTTTCGGTCTTCCAGTTAAGAACATGGAGCCGCCTCTTTATAGGCATTGTTTTGATAACACTGGTCTACCATAGTCAGTGTGTGAGACTTTTATGGATTTGAATGATCCCGAAAGGGGAGAACTTGTTCATAAGATATTCATGGCTAAATTTCCCAACCATACCAACCAAGGAACCCCTTCACAAGGGGATTCTTGTGTTTTTGCCTTCTTCAAAAACGTTGGTGTCCCTTTGATGGCCACTTTGCACATTCCTGGGTTGAATGTGGGATTACTGTTTTGTTTGGGTACCATTCCAAATGTCCTGAATTCTCTTGACGCTTCTCAGTTAAGCACCTTAATTCATGAGCACCTTGTTGCTATTTCTTCATCAACAAAGTCTTCTCCTCCTACTTCTCCAGCCTCTAGTGAAAGTATAGTTACTAGTAACCAGAAGCCTAAACAAAGTAGAAAGAGGAAGAATAGGAAGAAGAAATCACCAACCTCTGCGAGTCATGTTGGAGATGTGCAACCATCCATTGATAGTCATGCTGGGGGCATTGATTCTGTTGAGAAAACTAGACAGATAGGACGTAAACCTAAGTTCCCTTGTAATATTTGCAAGGGAGATCACCTTACTCATTTGTGCCCTGTCCTTCCAGAGGTACGAAGATTGTGGTCCTTGTCTGCAAGATCTTCTGGTTCTGAGTATTCTGAAGTTTCCTCACAGTCTATTCATCCTTTGGTTGCGAAATTGGTCATGTCGATTCAGTCATCAACTGATCCCACTCCTATTTTGGGGGGTGAGGTACCTTTAGACCATGTAGTCTCATAGCCTATTCAACCATTGGTTGTGAAAGTGGTCATGTCGATCCAGTCATCGATTGATCCCACTTCTCTTTTGGGGGGTGAGGTGCCTTTAGAACATGTAGTCTCGTAGCCTATTTAGCCATTGGTTGCAAAAGTGGTCATGTCGATGCAGTCATCGGCTGATCCCACTCCTCTTTTGGGGGGTGAGGTGCCTTTAGACCATGTAGTCCTGCAACCTATTCATCCATTAGTTGCAAAATTGGTCATGCCGATGCAGTCATTGGATGATCCCACTCTTCTTTTGGGGAGTGACGTGTCTACCGACTATGTTTTTAGCATTTTTGGTTCAGTATTTTTAGAACAAGGGGGCATTCCGCCCATTCCGAGCACACCCCCTCCAAGCCCTAGGATGGTTTCCTTTGATTGGAATGACCTTGTTGAGCCTCGTCTTCCTTCCTCCGCACCCTTTCAAATAAGGGTTGAAGTTAATTAAGCAAACATTTACCGATGTATTGTGGATGAAGTAGCCTCTGCAAGTATTTTATACTCCTCGGTTTGGAAATTCCTGGGATATCCCAAGCTTGTGTCTTCTTCACATGAACTGTTGGATTTTGACATTAGTCCTTGTGAATATTTGGGGGTTATTCCTCAGTTACCTATCTCATTAGGTGGGAAGACTATCGTTTTTGACGTTATAGTGGTGCAAGGCCAGTTAGATTTAAATATGCTTCTCAGGTGCGATTATGTATATGCTATGAACGTTGTGGTGTCTACGTTCTTCCGGGTGATGCATTTCCCTCACAATGGAAGCATTGTCACTATCAACCAGCTTGCATATGATAATCACCACCCTAATTCGGCGTTAGTTCAGACTACCCCTTTATATGTTCCTAGTGCTCAGGTAGACTCTACCCCACCATGGGTTAATTATGTGGCATCTTATCCTCGATGTTCAATTACTTCTGAGAAGGAACCTCTGCAATTATGTTTTCCTTCTCGAGACTTGGAATCAACAATTGATCCATTGGTTTATCCAATGGGGGCATGGGATCCCTTGCTTCCCCCTCTTGATCCAAGTGGACTTGAGTATCCTTCTGATTCTGATCTCATTGTTTGTAGATCCTCAAACCCTCGTGCTTGTGACTCTTCGCTAATAGAATTTGCCAGTCTTGGCCAGAACCTCCATTGCCATATGGAGTATGGTCAGTTTACTTCACCCTTTGGGACTGTCGAACCTCGTTTGCGTGATTTCTCTAATTTTCAATTACCTTCAAATGAGGCTATCCTTGAAGCCATGACTACGATTTCTATACCGCAGGAGGACTTACACTATGTTTTGTGTTTTATTCCCTTTTGGGAGACTTCCCAAGTTGACTATAGAAGAGACTCTTGGTCTGAGCCTAGAAGTGGGCTTTACATGAACCAGTTTCGTACATGAGTCGTAGCCCCCACGAGTCTTCTTGTAAGCCCTTTTTAGACCCTCTAAAAATGAAAACATTGCTGAGCAATCTTGTTGTCTTTCACGCTCCTTAAACTGAAATTTGAAGTCATGTCTATCCGACGGTAGTTTACGCCTTTTTTGGTCTAGATGGTCAACTGTATGAACAAAGGTATGCTCTAGGAGCTTTGGTTTCCTAGAAGAGTATTCTCAGGTATGATTTTAACCCTTTTTCGGGCCTGAGGGACTAAATTTATGAAAAAGGAACCCCCACAGAGTCCATAGTTAAGCTATTTTCCGACTCCCTAAAATTGAAAAGATCGCTGAGTGATCTTATTCTTTCACACTCGTTAAAATGGTCTAGAAGAACATTCCTGATGGAGTCCATAGTTAAGCTTTTTTCAGACTCCTTAAAAATGAAAAAATTGCCGAGTGGCCCTTTCTTTATCACACTCGTTGAAATGGTTTTGAATAGATATTTGGTTGGTGCTAGTTTACCCCTTTTTTGAGCCGACTAGACTATCTTCGAAAAAGGTACCCCAATAGAGTCTCCTTTTACGCTTTTTTAGACTCTCTAAATATGAAAAACTATTGATCATGCCTTCTCTGGGCTCGTTACAAATACATCGAAGGATGTTATCATTGTGTCTTGTTAATCACACTTTCATTCTTGCGTCTTTGGCCTAAATCCGACTCCATGTTGCTCTCAACTGAACCATATAAAGCATGCCTTATATGCAAGCCTTGTAGCCATTTTCCCCTATGACTTGACACCTTGACACATGGAGGTTTTTTCTGAGTGTCCCCTTTCTGCATATGTCCCCTTGCTCTGAGCATCAATATGTTCCTTGCACCTAGAACTATTATGTTAGCAACACTCGTTCCTCCTTTGTAATGTAGCATTCTTTAATTCTTTTTCAAGCTTTCCAAAATTATTGAAAAAGACAAAAAAATCAAATATACCCCAAAAAGAAGAAGGGAAAAGTATTTTTCTTTTTTTGTTGGCTGCGCAATGAGTCACCCTTGGACAAAGCACATATTTTTATTTGTTCATCAAAGATCTGGGATATAGTATGACCTTAGGAAGCTGTTCTCATAGAGTTGTGTTCTTCTTCGTTTGATCATTCTTCCAAACATATGGAGAGTTGGTATTGCTGCCTGCATCGTCAACTTATGTTAATATCATGATGCCTGAGTCTCATCATTTGTCATGCTAGTGTCCAAGGGAATTTATTACCAAGCTCGTGTCGGTCTTTCTGCAGTTTGTCTCTTGTCCTCATGCCCGACCATCCTAAAATACCAATCAAAATCCTTATTCAAAATCAATGAAGCTCTCTGTCTGATCACTGGGATCCTCTTGTCTATTAACGACGAGCTGTCGAAGACCTCTGGGTAATGAATTCGTACACTCACATTACACTCTTACCCAAGTTTTGAAGATCTTGAAGTTGTTGCTCGAGCTCTGAAAGAATCATCTCCAACCATTAGATGACACTTAGCTTCTTGAAGATGGATACTATACATGTATATCTTTTGATTTTGAGATGTATATCCAATGTGTATTGCTCGCGGCTACACTTTATATAGTTATATGACATGGATCTGCAGTGTTCTTGATTGGCAACCATGATCTTAGTTGTTTATCCCGAGCTTGGGTATGCCTGCCTCGGAGAGACAAAATGTTATTTTGTAGATGACAGCTCTTGAATACTGGTCCCTGGGCTCACTCACTTGGCACATTGATAAATATTGGTAAAGTATTTCAGCCATCAAATTCTCTTCCGACATCACACTTTAGGGGGCATCTGTTATAAGCCTAATTTGCACCCAGCCTGTGTACCTGGCCTCAGGCCCTACTATTTGCCAATTTCTTGAGCCAAGCTCTTCTAAAAATCCCTCTTTTTTGAGCCACACACGCCCTGGCCTTCTACAGCCCGCGTATGCACACATCCATACACCTGCAGGCCTTCTACAGCCCGCGTATATTGACAAAATCATGAAAAATGGAAATTTACAGATGGGAAATAGAGTTTCAGGAAATTGCTAAAATCGTTTGACTTCCTATGGCCAGTCATTCAACCGGATAACTACCTATAAAAGAAGGGGTAAGGGTCCCATTGAAAAAAGAGGAAGAAGAGTATAGAAACTCTATCCAAATTTATCCCCCCTTTGCTCCAATTTCCTGCAATTGTATTGTGAGGTTGAGTAGTTGGTGCATTGTGGAGAGGAGCCCAGGACTAGGTTCGAGGAGTAGTGTCGGCCACATATTGTAAGTTTACTGTTGTGAAGATTAATACAAAAAGGAATACTTTTTTCATCCCACCATATCATGTGTTCAAATTGTGTATTTATTTTATGATATTGTCACATCTAACCCAACAATTAGTATATGAAATGCATGTTTCCAACTCTCTGTTTGTCCATGTGTGAATGAAGGTCATCTTTGGGAGGAGGCTTGCAGTCAAGGAGCAAGTGAAAGTGAAGGGATTGACATCAAACAAAGGATTTAAGGTAGAGTTACCTAATCTTGTTTGCACCTTTGTATTGCATGAATGTGGGGTTTTGTGTTAAGAGAATAGGAAAAAGTAGAGGCCTTTAAATGGTCATTTTCTACATGCATGATTAGAGCCCTTAAATGCTAAGTCCATGTTATCACTGAAATTTCGTCCGCAAATGGTTACAAGAATTTAGCATTGCCAAAGAGTTATGAGGTCACCCATGGACCAAAATTACCACAAACATTTCCAAAGGGTCAAAAACTATACAACCAGTGACACAATTAAAGTGCGCTATGACTACATAGGGCGCACACGCACATGCGCAAAACAAAAATGCAGTAAAGTGCACATGCGCTCGATGCGCGACTGTGGTCACAAAAATCCGCGTACATCTGAGAAAGGCTCATTTATGAGAGTGGTCGGCCTCCCACCCACTTTTGGTTCAGCTTCCAAGTTGATTTGACACTCAAATCTGGACTGGATTCAACTGGGTGGCTGGTCAAAGACCTAGAAATGCCCTAATTAGCCTCTTTACACACTACAAGCTGGTTGAACAATACCTCAAAGAGGTGCTATAAAAAGGCCATGGGTGCACTTCATTTTTTAAGGAATTCAATAGCAAAGTTATGTTGCTACTATTCTCTTGAGGAATCCTCTATTCTCATCAAGAGTATACTAGCACTATTGTATTGGGCAATCCATCTCACCCCTTGAGTGGATTAGCAAAGAATTCTTTCACCATTTTTCATTTCAAAGTTGTAAGAAGATCTTATTTGTTGGGGTCCAAGAGCCCTCCCTTGGAGGAAGAAGGGACTCATAGTCCTCTTTCTTCTTGGTGTTTTCTTTCACTAATATCAACCTTACCATTGGTGACATGGGTCTTATTGTTTCTTTTGTCCTAATGTCCCTATGCTCATTAGTTTAGTTGTTATTTCATTTCTTAGTTTAATTCTTAGTAGTTTTTTTATATTTCTTTCTCTAACCCTTTTCCTCACAGCTGTCCTGCTTAGCAAACACAACTAAGCTTGCAAGCACCTTTGTTTTGCTAACTAAGGTGACGAAAGAGGCACAACAGATTGGCTACTCCATTGGGGAAAGGTATCAATTTCCCACCCCATTTGGGTTTTTATAGCTCTTCTTTTGGTTTATTTAACATGCAGGTGCATTAACCGGCCTAAGACGACCTGCACAACATCCAATTCCAAGTTGAATTGATAGAAGTTAATCTAGAATTTTGTTTCACGACTGTGTGTCATCTGTGCATGGGTTTTTAAGCCCACAGATGTGCATCGTGGACAAATGCACCTAAGTCACAGTT
>JASDQU010196402.1:1816-13952 GCA_032191745.1 Picea mariana | reverse complement strand
TGTCTCTTGAAATAAATTTTCCCAAGTTATGGTCATTTGGTAATAAGATGGATCACTAGATGAAAGATTTTTTGAGTTAAATGTCTTTAAGATGAGCTTTAGACTTACCATTTAGTGATTGTTTGTCCGATATGATTATTTAGTGAGATTTGTTTAACCCTAATCTAGTAGATATGATCACCATAAGCCCACATCATTTGTCTTTACCTGATCTACCATGTGTCATTACTAATTTTGTGTCCTATGACCTTAGGGATGCTTGCAAGGAACAAAAATAATGGGACAGAAAAAAAGGCAAGGTAAATGACATAATGCACATGAGACATTTTTTATAATGTTTATGATCTTAGACAACTAACACCAATAAACATTATTATTATAACCTCTAAACTTTATAATTGTAACACCTAAACTTTGTAATTCTAACACCTAAACTCTAACATGACATACATCTCCTAACCCTTACTTTGAATAACACCTGTAACTCCTAATTGTTATAACCCATGTGAATTTTCAACCTATAATAAACATTATCCGCAATGATTACCCCTAACCATATGACTCATATAACTCATATTATTGAAATCTTGTAGTCCATATATACCCAATAAACTAACCCCTTAAACCCCCAATTTCTAACATATATTAGTGCCTAACTCTTACAATTCTTAACCCCTAACCCTTATCAACAACAATACATATAACCCTTAACCTAAAGCCCTTATAACCCTTAAACCCAAATCCTATGACATACAACACCAAATGAGGAACCCTCATATCCTCCTTAAACCTAAACCTAATGCTAATCCCTTAACCCCTATTAAACCCTAGGATTCAAAGGATGTTGGTTTGGATGCTTCTATGGGTGTTAAAATAAATACTTGAGATTTTCCATTTTTGATATAACCCATCTACCCCCTGATGCTAGGAGAAAGGTGTCCATAATGTTTTTGAAAGCTTTGGATTCATTATAGATGTGGGAGGGGATATCTATCCATTTTTTAAAAGGAACAATGAACAAACATTGTACTAGGTCTAGACATGGGCAATGGTGACCTGTGAATGGGGCTATTGTTGAAATTTTTTCAAATTTTTTATGCATGCACTGAAATTTTACATGGATAGACTAGATATGGTAGGGTTTCTAGACTAAAATTTGACTCACACACCCACTTGTTCCCATCATCAATTCAATTTGGGCCACTTTTTAACAATATTCCATGTGGTGCATATGAGAGATATTTATATGAACAAATTTTCCTAGAACAATCCACATCTATGGTGTCGCAGAAGGTGGGATTCCCTACAAATGATTTGGGTGATTTTTTTCAAATAAGGGTTGTATGTGGTTTTTCAAAATGCGAAGGAATAAGAAACATCTCTTGTTGAGTAAGTGATAAAGGATTATTTTCAAGATAAAATTCTAGATCATGTTGATGGAAGTATATCTCCTATAGTTATTCCTAACCCCATAAGTGAAGTTGGGAATACAAGGGAAAAAACAAATTTTAAGATTTTTCTTGAGCCTATGAGAAATGTGTCTATCATATCCAACCCAAGCATGTTTCTTACTATCCCATCAGGAAGTGATAAGTGTTTATATACCCAAGAATCAAATGTTGGACCTATTATTAAAACTAGGTGATCTAAGGTGGTGGGTGCAATAGCGAAGAGTTTTCTAAAGCTAAATACACAATAAAATATTTCGCAATATGAGGTTAGGGAAGACCTTTTAGATATTTCCTTACCTCCAACTTTAGAATTTGCTTAAAACACATCATTTAATCACACTCTCTTTCGTTCATGATACAATGTTAAACCATTTCTTACAACTGGATAACTTTTCCCCTTTTGTGATAACAACTATGTAATTTCCCCCTCTAAAATGATCATGTACTTGAAACCGGTGCATATAAATGACATGTGAATGGGGCCAACATCGAAATATTTTCAATCTGGGCTTGTATGCACTGAAATTTGACATGGTTAGACTAGACACATTCATTGATGGTATGGGAGGGTTTCCGCACTCAAACATTACTCGCACATACAGTTCAATAGGTCATTTTTGTCATGCTTTCCCTAGGTACATGGAACATTTTTAAGGCTACTTGGTCATGATGAGACACATGAATTTCAATTACAAGGAGGATTAGAGGCCCAAATTCAAATATTGAGTGCAACAAGAATGATCCTTAGGGCCTAAGCCATGAATTGGGGATGAAGAACTAAGGATTTAGTCCCTAATAATTTTTTTTGATTTGTAATTTTTTATCTTATAATCCATATATATATATATATATATATATATATATATTATTTTTAAATGATTGCATATATAGTTGATTAATCTCATTTGAATTATATTTTTTAAGAAAATTTTGACACATAGTGTAATGAATCTCATTTGAATTATGTTCTTTTATAAAATTCTTGCACATGGTTACATATAATGGGCTTCACTCTAATTATACTATAAACAAGGTTTGTTTATCGGATAAGTCTTCTTGTGAATCCTCCATGGGATAAGTCTTAGTGTGAGTCGGCCATGATTAAATCTGATTGTTGGCAGACATTGTGGGGCTTTCTTGGTATTGGATTAGCTTAGTATTTGAGAGATACATTCATGTTCTTGTTCGAGCTACCCAACAATGCCCATCCTTGGTGCAAAAAACCTCCTAATGGCACTCATATCCTAATCAAAGGCCAAATATCCCCTCTAAAGGGCCTTTGTAGTGGCTTAAACACTCATTCATGGATCACGAGCCTTAAAATATTCATTTAGGTCCTAAGACTCTTTGATTTCTCCCATAAACATGGTCAAGGTCTCGAGACCTGTTTATTGTCTCTAAAACTTTCTAATATTTCCCATCTCAATTAGAGGGTAACGATTCCATATAGAGGGTTTATGTGATGGTCCAAGGTGTCACTAGTGGATTTTGGGCCCTAGAATATTAATTTAGATCCTATTGGCTATAATCCATTAATTATACCTTCATGATACAAAAAATATCTTAATGGTTCCCATTGCCATCAAGAGGCCAATGAATCAAGTTTGTGTTGTGGTTTGAGGCCCAATTCAAGGATGAAGGCTATAGAAGATTCATTTCGGGCCAAGTTCCTGAGAGCCATCTCTTGTGTGAAAAACCTCCTAATGGTACCTATATCCTACTCAAGGATAACGACACCTTTTAGAGTTTTTTTTGTGGTTTTTGATAAATATTTCATGTCCCATAAGATGTATAAGATTCATTAAGGATTAATAAATTTATTTTCCTCCCCCAATCATGGTCGAGACCTTCATACCTAATGCAGCCCTCCTAACCCACAAGTCATAAGTCCACGTACACAGGATCGTTCTTCTTCCACTGGCCCGAAGATATCTCGACAATTGGCTCTTCTATTTCCCTTTAGGGAAAATCTGCACCCACAGCAAAGCCTCGTGGAATTCCCCCTTCACGTTTTAGGAGATCGGACTTCGCGATTTCACGAATCCTGTAATCAAGTGTCTTATCCCTCAGACCCCCGAAACCCGAATCACCGAACTCCGATGTTCGGTCACCAAAAGAAATCAACGACTTTGATTCCCCGCTTGATCCAACGGTCAGCGTGATTTTCGTGTATCGAAAGTTCGAGACTCTCGATACCAAAATCTCTTGTCAACGCAAACCCCGAATTCCCGAATCCCAATATCAATTTCATCTATTCAGCTTTCGTGAGTTCGCGAGTTCTGATACAAGGATTTCGGTCCCCCAACTCCCGAAACCCCAAAATGAAAATCCACGACCAAATCCAACGACTCCTGTTGGCTTGGATATATGGCTCTGTCTCTCCTGAGATTGAATCCTTTGAAAACACTAGCCGTAACTCCCCTACTACTCTGCGAGATCTAACGGTTCGTGGGACTTCGTGAATTCTCCACGGAGAATCCCTACCGTCCATTCTCCCTTCTGAGAACTTCTGCAAATTTGATAAAGTGGTTTTCCACGGAAATTAACCGCCTGCAACACAACCTTGTGATGCCTCCAGACACCAACCTTCTGTGCTTTTCTTCAACGACTATGAAGACTCTATCCCTCCTGAGCTTTCTCCAACTCCAATTCTTAAAGAAGACTCCTTCACGCACTCCTTGCGGAAAATCCTTCAATTACTTCAAAGAATATAAGTCCTTCGACTCTGCGCACTCCCTGCAGCAGTAGTCCTTCAACAATTTCACTCAGGTTCCAAAACCTAAAACTCTACTCGGCCTGCGCACCCCTTGCACGGCTTCTGTGCTCAACTTACACTTCTGTGAAAATGAGAACAATTGTTATCTCTTATGAGCTTTCATAGATGAACTCTAACTTCTGTCAACGCACTCCTTGCGGACAAACTCCACTGCAATTCTTGCAGAAATTCTACTCACTCAGATAGAGAAGCAATTGAAACTCATTCCTTACTCTTCCTTGTAGATTTCAAACATTCAACAATAAATCATTCATACATAGCATAAAATCAATTGCATGACAAAAAGAGTAAATCATTCATGAGCATAACATTCAATAATGCATACACAGAGAATATTTGAACACCATGAGTCTGAATCAAAGCCCTTTTTGTATTAATCTAGAACTTATGTACATGGAATTCGTCTACACAGCTCTCTGCTTCTTCTCTTCTATGCTCTATGCTTTCAATTGACATAATGATGTTACAATACATAATGAAGGTGTCTATATCCTGTTTCCCTCTTTCATTCTAAACTGTCTAATCTACGCGTTAAATTCTATCTACTTGCATTAACTATTATAAATGCCTTCTACCTACTAAGGACGAGAGTAGATCGCTCAAGGTCTATTTATATTATACAAGTGTCCCCTCCATTTAATGATCTAATTTGTCATTGCATAACATTTTCAAAATTTGTGCTGGGTGCTTTTCCAGTTGTCTTTTATCTTCGCGCTGCTCGCTTGAGATGCTCCTGCATCATACTCCCTCGCTTGAAAATTTTCATGGGCTCTTGTCCATGAGCTCGCGCACGGTCTGTCCATGCTTCTGGATCTCTTCTTCGTTCTCCCAATTGGCATCTTCAACTAGATGGCCCTTCCATTTGACCAAGTATTGAAAGTATTCCTTTCACCTGGTCCTCTTACCAACTATTTTGTCCAATATGCCCTCCATCTGCGGCTTTTCTACAACTACCATCTACTTTCGCCATTGAACCTCTAGTTGTTCATTTCCTGTCCCTACTTCCTCAACTTTATAAGGGTACAAATCTGAGATATTGAATATCGGAGAAATTTCGATCCCATCGGGTAATTAAAACTTTTAAGCATTTGCCCCAAATTTCTTCAAGACCTTGCATGGTCTGATTTTCTTCATTTTCAGTTTATTATATGTTCCTCTTGGGAACCTTTCCTTTCTCAAATGTGCGAGGATCAAATCGCCAACTTCAAATTGAAGCTGTCTCCTGTGTTGGCTGCTCTTCATTTATATTCCTGGCTCAAACTTTGCAATTGTTCCTTCACCTGGCTGTGAAGTTCCTTCATCGCCTCTGCGAAATCTTCTACACTAGCACTCCTAGTCGCAATCTGTTCTGAATCTCTCAACTCAGAAATTCCTTTCGGCTGCATGCCATAGACAATATGAAATGGAATCTGCCCCGTGATTCTATTAACTGAGTCATTATAAGCAAACTTTGTCTGTGGTAATATGTTATCCCACTAGCTATGGTGTTCTACCACCAAGCTTCTCAGCAAGTCTCCCAGACTTCTGTTCACCGCTTCTGTTTGTCCATCCGTCTGAGGATGATAATTTGAACTAAAGGACAAGTTTGTTCCTAGCTTCTTCCATAAGGTTCTCTAGAAGTTCTCTACGAACTTAGTGTCTCGATCCGAAACTATGCTCCTTGGCAAGCCATGAAGTCGAATGACTTCTTTGAAAAACAGATTCGCAATGTGAGTTGCGTCACTGGTTTTCTGGCATGGAATGAAATGTGCCATTTTGGAAAATATATCCACCACCACAAAGATTGATTCAAACCCTCTTTGTGTTCTTGGCAACCCCAATATGAATTCCATGCTGACTGCATCCCACGGCCTCTCAGGTATGGGAAATGGTTGATAAAAACCTGCATTCTGCCTCTTTCCTTTTGAATGTTGACAAATTCTACATCTGTCCACAAATATTTTGACGTCTGCTCGCATTCCTAGCCAAAAATATGCCACATTCAACTTTGTGAACATATTTTCATGACCGAAAAGCCCGGTCAATCCTCCACTATGTTTCTCCTTCAGCAAATTCTCCCTCATGGAGCATTTTGGAATACAAAGTTGATTACCTTTAAACAGTAATCCTTCCAGGATCATGTATTCTTTCCATTGGCGTCTATCTCTGAGAATTGGATTCTCAACTTCTTCATATGCCTCTTTAAAATCTGGATTAGCTTGATACATCTCCTTGAGATCATCAAAACCCAATGTTTTGACCCTGAACTCCTGCAATAGCAAACACTTCCTGCTCAAAGCATCAACAACTTTGTTAGCAGTACCAGAAATATGTTTAATCATAAAAGTGAAATTTTTCATATATTCAACTCATTTTACATGTCTTTGATTCAACTTCTCCCGTTGAGTCACAAATTGCAATGCATGATTATCACTATATAAGACAAACTCTTTAGGAATTAAGTAATGTCTCCATTTCTTCAATGCATGTATAATAGCATAGAACTCTTTGTCATACGTGGAGTATTTTATCTTGGCTTCATTCATATTTTCGTTGAAGTATGCTATCGGCCTGTCTTCTTGACTCAAGACTGGCCCTATTGCAAATCCACTTGCATCACATTTCACTTGAAATGTCTTTTGGAAATCAGGTAACACCAAGATTGGTTGTTCCGTGATCTTCCTTTTCAACAAATTGAAACTTTTTTCGGCTTCCTCTGTCCAGTGAAAAGGCTTGTGTCTCTTCTTCACTGTGTCCATCATTGGCGCACTAATTCCACTAAAATTCCTGATGAATTTTCTATAGAAACTAGCCAATCCATGAAAACTTCTCACCTCAAAGATATTCTTTGGTGACGGCCAATTCTTGATTACCTCCACCTTATCCGGATCCATCCTTAACTTATCTGCAAAAATAACAAACCCCAAATAAATGAGCTCTGTCTTCATGAACGAATATTTCTTCATGTTTATCAACAGCTTCTCCTACTGTAACCTCTTCATTACTGTAGCCAAATGTTTCATATGTTCAGCTTTTGTTTTGCTGAAAATCAATATATCATCAAGATATACGATAACAAATTTTCCAATGAAATCCTTGAGGACTTCATTCATCAACCTCATGAAAGTACTTGGCGCATTCATTAAGCCAAATGGCATAACAAGCCATTCATACAACCCCTCATTAGTCTTGAAGGTTGTCTTCCATTCATCACATTCTCTCATGCGAATCTGGTGATATCCACTTTTCAAATCAATCTTCGGAAAAAATTTAGCTCCACTCAAGCAATCCATCAAATCATCCATCCTTGGCAATGGAAATCTGTACCTGATGGTTATCTTGTTGATTTCCCTCAAGTCAGTACACATCCTCCAACCTCCGTCTTTCTTCGGACTGAGTACTGTCAGAACAGCACACGGACTCAAGCTTTCCCTGACCAAACCTTTGTCCAACAAACCCTGGACTTGTCTTTTGACCTCTTCATTCTCCTGCAGTGTCAATCTATACGCTGCATTGTTTGGCAAACTAGCTCCAGGTATGAGGTCAATGTGATGACTTATACTTCTAATCGGTGGCAACGAATGAGGTAGTTCATCCACTACTATGTCAACGAACTCTTCCAGTAGTTCCTAAACCTCTTATGGTAAATAATATACCTTTGTGTTGGTTAAAACAATCTTTGGCTTCTTGACCACAATGAATTGTGGTTCCTCCTTCTTCTTAACCTCTGTAAGAAGTTCCTTCCCACTCATGAGAAGTACAGTGTTACTTACCTCAGGTTTCACCTCTTTATCTTTGATTGGAAGCAACATGTGAGTTCTCCCATTCTTCTCTAGGGTGTATGTGTTCATTTTCTAGTCATGAATCGCATTCTTGTCATACTGCCATGGTCTACCCAGCAATAGATGACAAACATCCATAGGAATAACATCACATAATATCTTATCGTTATATCCTTCTATCTTAAATTCAACTAAACATTGTTTAGTGACATTTACCTGATGTCCTTTTTGTAACCACGAAACTCTGTATGGACTTGGATGTTCAATTGTTTCTAGCTCTAGCTTCTCTACCATCTTTGTCGAAACAAGATTATCCATGCTACCACTGTCCACAATGACTTTGCATACCCTATTCTTGGTCTTGCATGCAGTCTGAAAAAGTTTGTTTCTTTGGACTGAACTCTCCACCTCTTTCTCTGGTGTCAAAAGAGCTTTTCGCATCATTAGCGATCTTCCGCCTTCAGCATCTTCTGCCTCGACATTTTTCCTTTGTGCTTCGGTAATGTGAGTTTCACCACCTTATTTCTTTTTGTCTGGACACTCATAAGACTTATGTCCATTCATTCCACATGTGAAGCATTTCAATACTCCACCTCTTTCTCTTCCTCTACCTCTAGTACGAGAAAACATGTTGGTATCAACATACTCTCCTCTCTGATCAGCATACTTCCCTCTCTGTCCAGCGTATTTCCCTCACTATGAGCTTGCACCCCTCTCAATCTGAGGTTGAGGTTTCTTCCATTCTTATTTAGGCTTCTAATTTCTACCTTGGAAAACTAAATTTCCCCTGGGCTAGCTTCTTCCTCGTCCTCTTTGACCCTATTTTCGGCTCATCTTCTCTTCCTCCTTTAGAGCCATCTGATAAGCATCTTCCACCATTCGGATGGTCAACATACTCATCTCATCCTGAATTTCATATCTCAGGCCATTCATATACCTGGAAGCTTTTTCATCATTACTTTCACGATGACCTTCTCTGATGTTCAGCCTGTAGAACTCTTCAGTGTACTCCTTCACTGTCATAAGCTTTTGTCTCAAATTCTTCATCCTTCGAAACAAAGAAATTTGATAATCCCTGAGAATGAATTTCGCTTTCATTTTTGCAATCATTCTATCCCAACTCTTGATTTTCTGCTTACCTTGGCAGCGACTGTTAGCTTGCAGTTCATCCCACCACAATGTCGCATGTCCCTTAAGTCTCATGACAGCATGTTTGACCTTCCTGTCTTCTTCGACATCTTCATAGTCAAAATATGTGTCTAGAGCTCTAATCCAATCTAGAAGCTCTTCTACATCCAGATTTCCCTCATAAACTGGAATGTCCATCTTGGCTCTTGCACTCATTCTTGCAACAACTCTAATCAGGCGTTCATTTGCTGCATCTTCCACTATGATTTCTTCTTCTCCATGTCCAGCTTCATCTTCGCTTTCGAACTCACTGACATCTCCATTATCAGCTCTGCACCTTTGTTTTATTTCCACATCCACGAGTCTGGCATGAATGTCATGCAGATATCTTTCCACTTCTGGATTCTGCAACTGCCTACCTCTTTCTCTTGACACCTCCCTATCCTCTGGCAGATCGGGTGTTTGTCTATCCCTTCTCCTTGGCAGCATGGCTGAAATTCATTCTCGCTTTTCCTGCCTGAAATATACAAACAAGAATCAGGCTCTGATACCACACCTGACGTAGCCCTCCTAACCCGCATGTCAGAATTCCACGTACACAGGATCGTTCTTCTTCCACTGGCCCGAAGAGCTCTCAGCAATTGGCTCTTCTATTTCCCTTTCAGGAAAATCTGCACCCACAGCAAAACCTCGTGGAATTCCCCCTTCACGTTTTAGGAGATCAGACTTCGCGATTTCGTGAATCCTGTAATCAAGTGTCTTATCCCTCAGACCCCCGAAACCCGAATTACCGAACTCCGATGTTCGGTCACCAAAAGAAATCAACGATTGTGATTCCCCGCTTGATCCAACGATCAGCGTGATTTTCACATATCGGAAGTTTGAGACTCTCGATACCAAAATCTCTTGTCAACGTAAACCCTGAATTCCCAAATCCCGATATCAATTTCAGCTATTCAGCTTTCGTGAGTTCGTGAGTTCTAATACAAGGCTTTCGGTCCCCCAACTCCCGAAACCCCGAAATAAAAATCCACGACCAAATCCAACGACTCCTGTTGGCTTGGATCTACGGCTATGTCTCTCCTGAGCTTGAATCCTTTGAAAACACTCGTCGTAACTCCCCTGCTACTCTGCGAGATCTGATGGTTCATGGGAATTCTCAAATTCTCCACGGAGAATCCCAACCGTCCGTTCTCCCTTCTGAGAACTTCTGCAAATTTGATAAAGTGGTTTTCCACGGAACTTAACCGCCTGCAACACAACCTTGTGATGCCTCTAGACACCAACCTTCTGTGCTTTACTTCAATGACTATGAAGACTCTACCCTTCCTGAGCTTTCTCCAACTCTGAGTCTTAAACAAGACTCCTGCATGCACTCCTTGCGGAAAATCCTTCAATTACTTCAAAGAATTGAAGTCCTTCGACTCTGCGCACTCCCTACAGTAGTAGTCTTTCAACAATTTCACTCAGGTTTCAAAACCTGAAACTCTACTCGGCCTGTGCACCCCTTGCACGGCTTCTGTGCTCAACTTATACTTCCATGAAAATGAGAACAATTGTTATCTCTTCTGAGCTTTCATAGACGAACTTTGACTTATGTCAATGCACTCCTTGCGGACAAACTCCACTGCAATTCTTGCAGGAATTCTACTCACTCAGATAGAGAAGCAATTGAAACTCGTTCCTTACTCTTCCTCTCAGATTTCAAACATTCAACAAGAAATCATTCATACATAGCATAAAAGCAATTGCATGACAGAAAGAGTAAATCATTCATGAGCATAACATTCAATAATGCATACACAGAGAATATTTGAACACCATGAGTTTGAATCAAAGCCCTTTTTGTATTAATCCAGAACTTGTGTACATGGAATTCGTCTACATAGCTCTTTGCTTCTTCTCTTCTATGCTCTATGCTCTCAATTGACATAATAATGTTGCAATACACAATGAGGGTGTCTATATCTTGTTTCTCTCTTTCATTCTAAATTGTCTAATGTTGCAGTTCAATGAGGGCCCATGTTGCAGTTCAATGTTGGGTATGTGTTATATTCTTTGCATGTGTGTGTGGGGGGGCGTCAGATTCGAAAACTACGTCTGACAATCCCTCGTAGTAGTTTTTTCTATTTTTAGCAGTTTACTAAAAATAATCCTGGTTTTAGGGATTAGGGTTTTGGTATCTACGGAATACCTAAAAACATTGTATATATTGTATAGTGAATGGTGAAATTCTATATAATGAATATAAGAAAGGTTTTCTTGGTTGAGGGTTTTCGGTATAAATCTCTGTGTACTATGTGAATGAGCCATTGATTAAATTTTGTTTTTCTTAAGAATCTATATTAATTGCTTTACTTCACAGGTTTAAAACTTACATTCAAGGCTTTGATCATTTCCCACTAGCCCAAGAATCTTTGTATAGGGTCTATTTTCCTATATTTCTCCCCTAACCATGGTCAATGCCTTGAGACCCATCCTTGATGCACAAAACATTATAATGGAACCCATATCTCAGTCATAGGACAATGATCCCTTATAGATAATGTGTTATGTGGTTTATTGCATCCTTTATGGACCTTGATCCCTCATAAGGCTTCATCTAGGGCACAAGAGAACTTTTTTCCTTCCTTGACCATGGTCAATGCCTTAAAACCAATCCTTAGCACATAAGACTTCATAATGGTACCCATCTTCCACATGGAGGCTAAATATCACCTCTAAAGTACTTGTGTTGTGGTTTGAGATCATTTTCATGTCCAGTTGGACCTGCAGATCCATTTATGGCATAATTCCCTTATTTTACTCCCTTGACTAGGGTCAAGTCCTTGAGGGCCATCCTTAATATGCAAAAAATCTCAATTGCATCCATATCTCAATTGTACACCAAAGTTACACTTGAGTGGGTTTATGTTATGATTCAAGGCCTTGATCATGGTCCATTAACTCAATAATATTAATTTATGGAATAACTCCACCAATTCCTCCCATAACCATAGTATGTGACCCATCCCTAGTGC
>JASDQU010196400.1:25057-35949 GCA_032191745.1 Picea mariana | reverse complement strand
AATGTGCATTTGTATCCACTTTGACCAAGTCAACCATGAATCTCTCACCATAGAGAGTGCACCCTAGGTACTTGTGCAAATGGTTATTTATCAAATCCATAATATATCCTCAAAATATGTACAAATAGACCTCCTTTTACCAAGTCAAAACATCACTAGTAACTTCAAATGTGTGCAAGGTGTGAACAAGGTTATGCATGGAGTGAGTATGTCCTCATAGGGGAGCGCACCATCGAGGGATTTGTGCATGAATGGATAAATTGGATGAGGTAGAGGGTCAAAACATTAGGGTGCATGAGTAATCAACCTCCCTAGTCAACTCAAGGCTCAACTAACTCCTTAGATCTTGTGCCAAAGGATATGTATGAAGCACAAATGACTTGGCATGTGTGAACAAGGCTAGACTAAGTTGATCGCAAACTAGCTTCATGGAATAGGGAATCACAAAAAAATTATTTGATACACCATAATATTCATGGAATAGGAAATCAAAAAACCATTATTTTATAAGATATTATCATAGACCACTAACTACAACAAATTGGATAAGTCACAACAACAACACATGCAATCAAAGAAAATAAAATTATGCAACAACCATCTGTCAAAGAGTAAGACAAAGAAGAATTGAGTTTGGATGGACTGATCATCATTAGTGGCAACAAGAAAGTAGGAATATAAGGAAATCCTATTACTTGGTTTCATCGCATATAAATTCCTTAATTACAAAGCTTTGAAGAAAAATATTTTGAAGGAGGGTACTATAATATGACCCCAAGGTAGGAATATATGAGGTTTAATGTATATGTGATAGGGAATCAAAATTGAATAACCAATAATATTCATGGAATAGGAAATCACAAAACCATTATTTGATCATATTTTATCATAGACCACCAAGTACAACAAATTGGATAAGTCACAACAAAAACACATAGAATCAAAGGAAATAAAATCATGCAACAACCATATATCAAGGATTAAGACAAAGACAAATTGAGTTTGGGTGGAATGATCATCATTAATGGCAACAAGAAAGTAGGAATATAAGGAAATCATATTACTTGATTTCATCACATATAAATTCCTTTACTACAAAGATTTGAAGAGAAAGATTTTTCAAGGAGGGTACTATAATATCACCCCAAGGCAAGAATATATGAGGTTCAATGTATATGTTATATGATAATTGTATATGTAATAGGGGTCATCCTAATAAAGGGCCAATGTGTGGAATGAGTGAATAGGTATATATAGAGGTCATGTATTCATTATGAACATATGAATAGGTGATTTTTATGTATGAATGTATTGGGTTAATTGGAGGAGGTTCTCCTATTCTTTAAGGAGTTATTGTGTAACTCACATGTCTTATCTATTTAGGAGTTGTGCAGAATGCTTGAATTTTGTGTACATTGTGCGTAATCTAGTTTTTTATAATATTTTTAGGATTTGGTACATAACATTTACCATAAGAAACACTTATAACCTAAAATTCCAACCTCAATATATTGACAATAATGATCCAAAATGGTTATTATTCTTTTTCCAACATGTATGTAACAAATCCTTAAGATAGCATAATAAATTAGAGTACATACCATGTACACCAAATGTGATAATGGAGCACAACTCCAAGAAAGAGAAGAGATACGAGTTACATAATAAATCCTTAAAGAATAAGAGATCTTCCTCCAAATACCCCAATACATTCATACATCCAAATCCTTTGTTCCCTCAATATAACTTCATCTTCTCTATATATACATATTCACACATTGCACATGTAGCCCCTTTATTAGGCTAACCACTACTACACATGCATTTACCACATTACATATACATTTAACCCCATATATGCTTCCCTTGGTGTGATATCATATGCATTTAACTCCATATATTCCCCTCTTAGGATCATATCATAGTACCCTCCTTCAAAAACATTTTTCCTCGAAGCTTTGCAATTATGGGTTTTACACGCAATATAACCAAGTAATTGGATTTCCTTATATTTTTGTTTTTTTTTTCCACCAATGATGATCAATCCATCCAAACTCGAGTCCTTTTGGCCTTAATCCTTGATAGCTAGTTGTTGCATAATATTATTTCCTTTGATTCCATGTGTTGTTGTTATGACTTATCTAATTTGTTGTAATTGTTGGTCTTTGATAAAACCTTATCATATAATGGTTTTGGGATTCCATGTTCCATTAATATTGTTGGTTATTCCATCTTCTTCCTTGGTAATTTTGTTGTCGGTATTCTTGTCTTTCTTGGAAACTTTCTTGGAAATGAGGGTATCAATATGGTTTCACCTTTGATATTTTTCCTTCATTGTACACACCCATTTCATCTATCTTTTTTTCAGAGACAATGGAATTCTCTATCCTCTTTGCTTGGTCTTTGATTACTCTATCCTTGGATATAATAGAATCATATTTAATATTTATATCTTGAATTTAGAGATATACTTCTTCAAGTATTTTATGGTGGCCTTCTTCAATCTTGTCTTCCTTATCCTTTTGAAGTTGTGATGTGATACCATCCATCAAATTCTTACGTCCTTATTCAATTCTAGATTGCACTTCTATTTTTACTTCATATGTATTTAGGGATTCTTCAACATTCTTACAAATTTCCTCTCCAAGCCTTTTCATAGTATCCTCTTCAATGTTTCTAGTGATATATCGATTCTTATTTTTAATTCAGACTATTGTAAATGCCTCTTCACATGCTTAAAATTGTTAAGAAGCTCTTCATTATATTTACATAACCTTTGGATTTCTTCATATTTCTTTTTCAATTCTTCCCTTGACTCATCATTTTCCCACTTTACTTTTCTACTCGTTTCTTGTTTTAATTTTTGGACATCCTTCATCAATGCTTGATTAATGGATTGTATCTTGGCAAACTCACCACCTTTATTTATAATATATTCTTTCATCTCTTCATTATCCTTCTATAGTTTGGAAAAAAATTCTTTAGCTTCATTTAATTCATCTTCAATTTTATGAATCTCCCCCAATTTTCTACCTTTAATCCATTTATTTGAGAAGAGTTTTTCTAATTCTTGCCATGTGGAGTAGAATCTAGTATCTTCATCATCGTTATTCCACAACTTAGAAGCTTCACCTTGAAAATAAAAATTGGACTCAAAAGGAATCAAATTAGTTTTCATTATCATCCCCAACCATTCTACAAGATTGATTTCATCTTTATATTCATCTCCACTAAAGTTAGGTATTGTCATTGGTTCTTAATTGAGGTCTAAACCAAACTC
This sequence comes from Picea mariana, assembly GCA_032191745.1. Classification (NCBI taxonomy): domain Eukaryota; kingdom Viridiplantae; phylum Streptophyta; class Pinopsida; order Pinales; family Pinaceae; genus Picea; species Picea mariana. Next base: position 32,669 of record JASDQU010196400.1, on the reverse strand, counting down.
TCAACTTCCAGCCTTAATAGATTATAAATGATGATCCTAATTGTTGATATTATGGTAGCTGCGGGAGGTATTAAACCTCCATGTGTAACCATGGCAAGACTAGAATATTCTGGGAAGCAAGAAGAAACCCTAAAGCATTGGGCATAACCCTAGAAGGCAAGTTGACTAAAGAAAATAATTAATATTGAGTTTTTAGCCTCCAAAAAGAGAAGTTGGTCCAGACAACTAAGAAAGAGTAGTATAAATAAAGGATGTCAGAGCTCATTTGGACACAAACAGCTCGCAACTACAGAAATTTGGTAAGTGTGCAAGTTTGGAGAGTAGTTGTAGCTATAGCTATTGCAACTTGTATTTTTAGTTTTAGGCTTGGAATTTCTCTTGGTTATGGTTTGGAATTTCTGCTTGGTACGCTAGCTCTAGAGAGTGGTACGCTACCTTGGTTGTCTATTGGTTCTAGGGTTTGCTTTCGGAATTATTCTCTCTGTCAAGGTTAAGGTGCTCGAGGGTGGCTTCGTCCTATGCTTGCGTGACAATATTTCTATATTTTCTATGGTGAAACGAGCACACCTATTTTTCTAATAGGTTATGGGCCCACACTATCTTCGGACGGTCTAACCGCTGGAAGATAGATTGGGAGGATTTGCTCAGTTACAGTTGTAGTTGCAGTCAAAGTTTTGTTGCAGCAACAAAACCATAACCCTCTTGTTAAGGAACCTTAAGTGAAGATATTGACCTAATTCATGGATAGCCTAGTGCGCCCTAGCCTAGCGCACCTCCTGATACTCTTAGTAAGTCAAGACGTCAAGTTTTAGTTTTTGGTCAATGTTGGACCGCATAAATACACCTTTTATTCCTTGATCATACACCATTTATCACCTCATTCTTATCTTATCCTTCCATAAAACCATTAATCTCCACCACTTTCAAAATACATATGGGTTTATATCTCCATTTTCCAAATTATTTATTTTGAGTATTTTTAAGAGAATTTGTGATTAAATACTAGAAAATTAACATATTTTCATTATATCTCAAAGTTGGATGAGTTTTGTGATGACTACAAGTATATTTGAAGATTTTCACAAAGGCAAAAGTCACCACCTAGCTTCAAATTCGAATTTCATCTTCAATCTTTGATTTGGAGATAATCATTCAAGCTAACTTCAAGGAGAAGATCATGGATAGAATATCTTATCTAAGATATTTGTGGAGGATTTGAAGGGACAGGTTGAGAGAAAAGTGGATCTGTAATTATGAGTTTGTTATATTTATTCATGTATAAATAAGTGGGTTCTCTCCTCATTTGGGGAGGAGGCCTCTCTCTAGAATAGAGAATAGAAGAATAGAGTGATTGAGCTTTGATTCATAGTCTTGTAGTTTTGAGATAGTGATTTTCATTATTTTTCATGTATTGGATTGTTTTAATGCAAGATTTTACTTTCTCGTAGTGGTTTGTCATTTACCTTTTTGTCGTGTGTTGTTGTAGATGTTTTTAAAATGCTTTCATTAGATTTAATTTACGCACTTTAATGTTTTCGTAGATTAATTCTAGATTTCATGCTTTCGTAGTTAGATTATGTCTCATTTGATTTCGTAGATTCAGTTTTAGACTCAAGTTTATGTAGCATTAGGATAGTTTCCTTTCATAGATTAGTTGCATATTTTGTGCTTTCTTAGATTTAGATTCAACGACAATAGTTTAACATGTTTCTTTTCAATCATTAGCATAGATTAGAAATCCTCTTACCCTTCTTATACTTTGCGTACATCTCATAAGATTACGACTCCGGATTGATAATTTATGTCGCAATTACTATCATATAATTCGCTCGACATTTTGGCGCCATTGACGGAGAGGTGTTAAAAGGGTTAGAGTTAGATTTTATTTTCAGTTGTGTGCATTTTCTTTTTGCAAGTGTTTCCTTAGTTTTATTTCCTTTCATGCGAATTTCGTTTTTATGCAAGTGTGTTTTTGCATTTTTCATTTTTGTAGTGTAAAGTTTGGATTGTGAATCAGTTTTTGTTTTCTTAGTTCACTTTTGATTTCATACATGTTTATCTTTAGTTTTGTTTTGATTTTGCACTTGTTTAGTTTTGTTTTTCACTCATTTCGTACTAGTTTGTTTCGTACTGATTTTGCACTTGTCATGTACTCATTTTCATTTTGTTTTCTAGTATTTGGTTTGATTTTCATTAAAATGATTTTTCAATAAGCATAAGTCTAGATCAGCTCACTCAGATCATAGCAAAAGTCAGGATCCCTTCTTCTTGGGAAGAGGAGATCTTGACAGCAGCTGAAAACTTAATTACTCCTCCATAGGAAAATGAAGAAACAGCATATAAGGAACTCTGCACATCTAGTGACGAACAATTATGCGAGCAAGAGACCGAGGAGGATAACGAGGAGTTGTGACACGATCTGAGGAGTGAAAATGCACCTACAAAATCCTTATCGAACGATGGTTTCAAGCAGGTACCAGGTTAGATCCATTCAATTTTTCTTTTTATTTTGTTAATTTACAATTTCAACCGTCAATTTCACATGTTTATGTCTATTTTCGATTATCGTTTGTAAAATTCACAGTGAATATATTCTTATTGTTGTTGCACTCATGGTTACATTGGATCTTTGACTACACTTAATCAATTTCTAACTTTCAATTAGAAGTAGGGTAGGTAGGTTCAAAGGAATAAAACATATCAGTTTTAGTTTTTTTTTTCTTTCAATAAGTATGCTCTCATCCGCGCTTAGTGCGATCACAAGGATCAGAAAATGTCGTATATCTTTAACCTTTTCAGGAATGAATAAATCAATGTTTGCAAACATGCCTAATCGATTTCATCTTTAATTTGGAAAGAATTTATATCCATTTGCTCATAAATTTATTTTCTTTAATTTAATATGAATTTGAATTGTTTTTTTTATTTTTCTTTAAAATTAAGAATAATGAAAAAAAAAAAAAAAACAAATGCTTCAAGTTAAATTAGGATTCTTTTTTTTAATAAAAATAATAAAAAAAAAGTTAACCATGAAGTGTGCACATTCCTTGAGGTCTTCTTCAAGAGTAGCCTGTGTGAAGGGCAAGTGTTTCACTCCAACAAGTATCCGTTCTCAAAGTGCATTGAGCAGTGTAGACAGCAGCAGCAGCAACGAGCATTGATAGACTGTATTTTTAATGAAGCAAACACATCTCAACCAAGAAGAATGCCAGATTTTCCATCGCTTTGTCAGGACCAGCTGCCTTCAGAAATCGGAGGAGGAATACATATGGAGTGGGAACTGTAAGATTGAATTTCAATCACTTAGATATTGTATGCCCCACGACCACCATCTGTTCTGATGAGTATTCTTGTGGCAAGATGTCGACGAAGTTATTGACTTGTGGAGGCCAGAGTTCTTCATATTTGCAAGCTATAAGCATTGCAGTGATACCCAGTAGTTGTAATCTCCCTTTATAACAACTTGAACAGAACGATATCTATCGATGATGTTCATAGTGAGATAGAATGTCTCTGGCATCCAGTCAAATTACAGATCCACTGGAGGTCACTCACCATCCTCGTTTCTGGAGTCTCATCATCAAATCACAAATCAAAAATTCAGTACACAATTGCAAAGGCGTATATATGGATGTGCCATTGATGTAGCGATTTTCCCCTTGGATGAGGAGAAAGTTGTTCAAGCATTTACAGATCTTCGGATGTGTCTCACATTTTACAGAGATTTCACGGATACAACCATTTAGCAATAGATTGATATTGAGATCCGTAAATAAATATGGAAATCTCTCCGAACAGGATCCTTCTCTATTGCACACGAGATCCTCCTCAAATCGCTCTTGAATGGTGAACGGGAGATATGACAATTCCGAGACTCAACAGATTACCTCTTCTCTATCCATGCCCTGACAAGATCTCTCCCGGTTGAATTGGCAAGCGGAAGGGATCCATAGCAGCACTATTGATGGAATGACCGGTGGAGGAAATGGAAAAACAACTTGAGATATTATTTAATCATAAAATGGTAAAGATATGTTGTTTTGAGCAATTATTGTTGGGATCGGTGGCATCTTCTTTTATGGTAAAGAATCTCACTGTAGAATCTTCACAAAGATTTCTCCATGTTCTAAGTATAGGCTTTACCACATTTAGGAGACCATTCTACTGTAGCTACTGGATTTTGATGATTGGCTGCTGGAACGGTATTTATCATGCATTTTTTTTCCCTGACCTGCTCATCATTATCGAAGTGGAGATGGATCCATGTAGCCAACCCCGATCATTTGCGCTCCACGAATTTACAACATAAGCCAACAAAGGGATCCTGATGATTGAATATTGATGGAAATAGTTGCGGGGTTGGATCACAATAGATCGCAGGGTCGAAGCATAGCACATCCACTCTCCCTGTCTCTTCTTTTCTCCGTTTTGTATGTTTCTATGCACAGTGAGAGCTATATCCAATATATTTTGATTGTGCCTGTGAACGAATTATCTGACTGGCATGATGGGGAGAGATGAGTTGGTTTTGAAGTCTGAGGGCGTGCCTGTAGCTTCTTTTTAGACCAAGCACGTAATGGCTATTAATATTGTTGAATGGTTATAACTTATAACCCTCATATCAAAGTAATGGTTATTAATGTTGTTGAATCGGTTTTCAGTATTACAGAGCAGCAAGCTCAAGCTGGAATAGTGGTTAGAGTCACTTCACCTGCACAAAGAAAATTCAAGCTACTTTATTTTGAGCAGGAGGCAAATGGTGGTTACGGGCTAGCTCTACAGGAAGACAGTGAAAAGGTCGGTAAAGTTACAGCTGGTGGAATGTACTTCTTACATTATCAAGTCTATTGACTGGATCCAACAGTCAATGCATTAGCAATGGCCAAGGATCCCGATGCTACATTCTTCAAAAAGTTAGAAGGCCTCCAACCGTGTGAAATTTCTGAACTCAAAGCTGGCACCCACATATTTGCAGTTTATGGTGACAATTTTTTTCAAGAGTGCTATCTATACCATCGAGGCTATTTGTGCTCATTCTTTTGAAGAATCAATGTCTTTCTTATATAAGGAGGATGATTGATTTAATATGATGGAAGTAGCTACTCAGCTCAAAAAGAGCTCAAGAGGGGGCTTTGATCTACACAAGATAGTTGATGCCATCGAAACCCATGGTTTTAACCTGGTTTACATCATTGGTGGGGATGGAACCATGAGGGGGGTAGTCAATATATTTGAAGAGATCAAGAGGAGGAAGCTTAGGGTTTCCATTGTTGGGGTTCCAAATACTGTGGATAATGATTTGGGCATCATTGACCAGTCCTTCGGTTTCCAGACATCAGTTGAGGCTTCATAGAATGTTGTCAATGCAGCCCATGTGGAGGCCAAGAGCGCAACCAATGAAGTATGGCATGGATATTCTTCTTGGGGACTTAATGTTGGAGGTCCAGAAATTGGGAGAAGCATCTAGCGCGCAACAACAACAGGTAAAAACGTCTTTTCTTTTTTTGCATTCGTACTTCTTTCTCCATGATTATTTTTTTCAAACTTCTCACAAGTTTTCATGCAGGAATTGGTACTAAGATTTTTCAGGTTCAAAGCTGGTCGCATCTCATGACGAAGTGATTTTCAAGAATCACAAACTCTTTCAGTGAAACATGCCTTGTTGGGCACTTTGAAGGAGTTGATCTTCATACATCTCATGACGTTTGCAGTTACACAAGAAATCGTTCATAAACCCATTTGTGTCATGAATGTTTACCCTCATTTCTCCTTCAACGCACATTGATCATCCATGTTGAGGTCCGTTATTTCATTGCCTTATCGATCCCGGATTCACACATGCCTATATTTTTGAATCGCATACATCTCTTTCCTATTTTTCCATTCATTTTGCCTTGCAAATAAAACCATTCAGTTCCCTTTTTGACGACTACATTACCCTGCTTTCTTTTTCATACACATTGTTGCTACTGAGGCCTTTTCATCTATAATCTTACCAATCATTTTGTAAAAACTCGCGTTAACTGATGTGGGGTTCCTTAAGTCCCACCTTTCAACAAGTCTTGCCCCATCGACCTCAACACCTTATTTGGGATATAGACTAGAGTTCCTTTTTAGTACCTAGAGGCTTGCATGCCTTAATCGCAAGTTCTCTCACTAACAATCATGGGAATACATCAATGTCCCTTGATCATAGGATCTTGCAAGTGGCTCGACATCATCACATCTATTCGCACTTCGCAAGATGTACTTAGGTACCTTCGCACTCATTGACATCAATGGTGAGTTTGCCTCACATTGGTTAACGACATTCATCAATGGTCGGTAATCCAATGACTTCTCTCCATGCTTGACATCGACACATTCATTCGCATGATTATAATTGTACCATCGGGTTTAGCAGCGGGTGACGACTATACACTTTTCCATGACTCCATCAGTAGTTGCAGCAGTATTTTTTCAACCATATGAGAGTACCACAGTTCCACTTCCATAGTTCCTCTTTTCCATGATTCACCAGTAGCGGTTCAGATTCCTCCACTTCATATTCTCTTATCCAACAGTTCTAGCAGTCGTAGATACAGTAGCATTCACCTTTCACATGATCATATAGTAGTGACATCTTCCATGCTCCAGCAGCCACATCGGCCATATTCCTATTGCATAGTTCATCAACTTTTTGGGTAAGTGGAGGTATGTTCTTTTCTAATCTTTAATCATGCAATTCCTTAAGTGCTAAAAATAGATAATTTTGGAAAATTTCCTTACCTTAGTCTTCTCCTTTTCCTACACATACCACACCTTCAGTTGGGGGGGACAGGATATTCATGTCATAATTCCATTTACATATTCATCATCTCATTTTACCATCAACCAACGTGTCTTTCCCAAACTAGCTATGTTGCATTTCATTCTAAAGCCATTGATATATATTGGCATGATTCAAATATGAAGAGAAAAAGGGCTTTTTAAGTACATTGATGACTTATCATTTCCAGTACATGCATGTTTCTAATATTATGAATTGCAACAAGAAAATAAGTAAAAATGAATAAGTGTTGTTAACACAAGAACCAACATTTGTCATATTGATGGTTGTCACACAAGAACCAACCATAAGAAAATTAGCTGCCACTCATGTATCATTCAGCATGAAATGATTTATTGTTATACATCATCATCATCATGTAAGCTACAACTAAGATGCCACAAGTTTTAAAGAAAAATTCATGCACAGTTGCATAAGGACATGCAACAAGTTCAGTTGGGGGGAATGTTGGACCGCATAAATACACCTTTTATTCCTTGATCATACACCATTTATCATCTCATTCTTATCTTATCCTTCCATAAAACCATTAATCTCCACCACTTTCAAAATACATATGAGTTTATATCTCCATTTTCCAAATTATTTATTTTGAGTATTTTTAAGAAAATTTGTGATTAAATACTAGAAAATTAACATATTTTCATTATATCTCAAAGTTGGATGAGTTTTGTGATGACTACAAGCATATTTGAAGATTTTCACAAAGTCAAAAGTCACCACCTAGCTTCAAATTCGAATTTCATCTTCAAGCTTTGATTTGGAGATAATCATTCAAGCTAA
>JASDQU010196400.1:0-16062 GCA_032191745.1 Picea mariana | reverse complement strand
GTCCCAAATATATTTTGCTGATGCACATGATCCCACCTTGGATTTCACTGAATCTATCAATCCATCCAGGATGGTATCTATTGCCAATTTGTTATTCCTTTTTGCTTCCTTCTGAGCTGCAGTCTTTGGTTTCTTTAAAGGATTGTATTCTGAAGCAACTGAGAACCAAACATCTGCCCCAAGAGATTTCAAGTAAGTTTCCATTCTATTACTCCAGTATTCAAAATTGCTTCCATCAAATGGTGGAATCCCATTTGAAATTTTGTCTTCCATTTCTGCTTAGGATCTTCCTTCCAGTGGTTAAACTGTACTAAAGGTAACCTGCTCTGATACCAATTGTTGATACTGAGAGAGGGGTGAATTAGTATCAAGTACAATTTAAAACTTTTTTCAAATTTATACTTAAATCATTCAATTATATCCAATGAGAAATGAACAATAGTATAAGAGTTACACCAATACACCACAGTACACCATGTACAATATATGAGAAATAATCAATACTTATTGTTCAAGGGAAGTAATGACTTCCAAAGGTAGCTACAGCTTGTAAATGTAAAGGGAGAGATAAACCTCCAAGAGGAAGATACAATCCTCCAATATCAAGAGAGGGTTTAATTATCCATCCTTGCCCCTTCCTTCCACCCAAGAATATATGAGAGACAATAAAACTTTACATTAAATCATCACCATCAACCAACCATCACATAGAACCTGACAATGCTTCATGAGAATTCTTCAACTTCTGCAATTCTTCAATTCTTGGAATACTCTTATCCTGTAAATAATATTACTCAATGTATTTTCTAAAAGTTCTCCAATTTTCATTCGTTGAATCCTCCCCAAAAGAAAGTTATAGAAAGAATGGTAGACCTTATTCAATTTTGGTTTATTCATGAGACCGAACTTGTATAGAATGCCCCACGCTCAATATTTAACACCAGATTTCGAAACTCGCACAAAAGAAACTACAGTCCATAATATTTCCAATGAAATATGTCCCACATCATTTGGATTCTCAATGAATAAGTTATGATTGTTTTACCCGGAACACCTGTTTATTGACTAGCTTTAGGACTGGTCAAAAACCCTATATTCCACATAGTGTAGCTCCATAATTATAGTGAATAAAGAGATGAAACTTTTACCACAGGTACCTTGACATGTCTTCTCAATACCATAACAATTTCACCATATGAATCGTTCTAGAAAAAAAGTTATAGAGAAAATGGTAAGATGACCTAAAAATAACATACCTTAGAACACATCACCAAAAGACTTCATCCTCCCTTGAAATCCGGCCTTCTTTACTTCCGATTTCCTCTGAAATTAGACTTGGGATTTGGGGCCCATTATACATTCATTTGATACAAGTCAAATTTCAGAGGAAATAAGATGAAAAGAAGGTCGAAATTCATTCTTCTCTGTTAGACCTTTCCGACAGTGTATCGAGCACCCCAAACAAAGATCGTATGCAAAAGTTATGCCCTCGGGAAGTTGACGTATCAACTACCCCCATCGGGGCCCGCAAACCTTTTGGATTTTCATCTTCCGAGGTTAGTGTTTTGGATTTTACTTATGTTAAAAAGGCCTTTGGAGCCTGATTGTAATGATCATCTTCTTGCGAATGAGCGCAACTGTCACATCTCTTCTTAGAGATAAGCTACCACCATTCCGACAAGCTTGGTTTCTGTTGCATTTTACAGTTTCAACTTATTTCCTTATTGAATAGAAAACCATTTTTACTGTATCTTTGTTATTTTGTGTTAAGCATATTTTAATAATCTGTATTCATTTCATTCTTCTCATAAAATACAGATCACCTGCAATGTTACAATTGTGAATATCAATCATCACTACAAAATTCCCCTTATTATATGATCATTCTCAACACGAAAACAAATATAATTGAGATTAGAAATAATACTTATAAGATCCAAGATTAAATGAAAGACTGAGTAGTCATAAGCCATAGGGATTCTAGGTTCTGCCCTTTGGGATTTCTCAAATCCGTTATTTCCACCACCGATGACGTTATGATTCTTCTTCATACTTCACCATGGAATCCCTCATTCTCATGGTGTCACTGTTACACAATATTTCAAATCCCCAAAACATAAATCCAGTGTTCCTTGATTGATCAATTTCATGGAAAACAAGAAGAAGAAATTCCATTGATGCAACACTACAAAAATTGATCGAAAACATATCAAGGCTACTTACGAGAAGAAGGTGATTTTAAAGGGATCGAGGCTATTGGGGAAGAGGGACTATCCATAGACAGTGAATGAAGATAACCATGAGGCTTAATAATGGTGATACTTTACGTTATTTGGCTTGCCTCATCATTCAATATCTAGAACAATGATTGTCTCGCCTCTTTATGTTTAGCGTGGAATGAATGCAGATCTTAGGGTTATTAATGGGACAGGGTTTGATATTTGATTTCTGAAATACCATTCTACAGATTAGAATTTCTGGATATAGTGGGCTTATATACAATTAGGGCCATTCAGTTTATTTTCATAAATTTTGAAAAAAATATGCATTTTAAAGCATATGGTAGTGTACAAATCTCACAAAATCGCTTCTACTAGAAATAACAACTAAAATGGTTCTTAAAAACAAAGCATTTGAATGCTAGCATTTAATTAGATCTACATTTGGTTTATAATGGCACTAACCTCAACCAGAACCATTGGGAAATTTTACATAAATTACCTTAGGGATCCAACCCAATAAAAATGTCTTTGATCACCCCTTAAATTTTCCAAAAAATGATTCAAACAAAAGAGTAATTTTTATTAAGAAACTAAATTTAACAGAGAGGGAGAAAATGCAGGCATAGTACCTTGCAAATTCCCTCAAAAACATTCAACAATGGCCATCAATTGATGTAAGTTTCAAATATTTCCCAGCCTCCATTGCATTAACAAATAGATGCAAAGACATTGGAGTGATTTCTTTTGTTTCACTTCCCTCTTGAACATTCTCCGTAATAAGAACCCTATTACTCTATTACTCAAGATAGTTATGTTGGTTTTCCACCATCTCTAGCCATGGCCTCCACTGGGATAGGGCATTGTGGGTGGCTTCCAACATCCGAGTGAAGAAGGTTGAGGCTATGGGTGTCGCACCTATCACAAAGCCACTTCTTTTGCCATCTCCAATATTCCAAGCGGTTCTTATTCTATCTCAAACGATCTAGGGCATATGCACATTTCCACGTACATTAACACATGGCTTCTTTCCATAGTTTGTTGACGAATGCCAAAATTGGCAAAGAGTCTCTCCCTTAAAAAAATTCCTTCAGTGTATTTAGCCTCTACAACACACATTGATTGAAACAAAATGTCTAACTAGTGTTATATAATGGTTATGTTAGCAAATATTCAAGTAGGATTCCACTTATACCAAATGGCATAATTTTCATGATTGTGTTCACATATGGAAGTTAAAAGTGCATGTTGCATTGAATTGTAATTAACCAACTAGAAGTAATTTTTTATTGTACTTCAATATCGAAAGGTTGTTTCATTGTTAGAAAGGTATTTCTCTCCTTGCATTATAGAGTCTCATGTTATATGCATAAGAGCTCCTTCCAATATGGTCAGCCAAATGAATACAGGCACCAAGCCTAATAGTAGTTTAACCTCATTCCCTAGAGCTCCGTCCAATAGAGTCAACCAAGTGAATGCAAGCACTGACCCCAATAGTATTTTAACCTCATGCCTTAGTGAACACTCATCTCATATGGCCTTCCAACATTATTTTGATGTTTTTACTTAAATTTCTTAAATATCCACCTATCAAGGTTGTCTAGGCTTACAATATGAGAAGGCTCATGGTTAAGTCTGCCTGGACCACAAGTGTCTTTCCATGGGTGACCTCTTGGAAAGTCCTATTTACCATGTGCAAGCCCAAGAGGTGATGATTGATCCCACTAATTATCAATATTTATCCTCTCATAACATTGTGCACAAGTTGACATGTGAAACAACGAGATGGAAATTAGTGGGAGGAAAGGTTATGCCAAATATGTGGAAATGGGGGTTATGCAAAATATGTGGAAATGCGATGCAATGTTTTCTCTTACATTTGCAACATACTCACAAATTGAGGATAGGTTGACAAATGTTATCATTTCAGGGGGCATCTAGTAAAAGGCACAACAAAGATAACTATTGAGAAAATTAGGAGGGTCTAGTGAGAGGTACAACAAGGTTGGTTAAAAAATGAGGAGAATCTAGTGAAAGGTAATGATGTAAGAAATAAGCATACAATGGAGTGTAGAGTCAATGGACCAACTTGCATCGTAGATTCAAGTGGGTAGCAGATCAAAGAGAACTAGTGCAATTTGAGTAGATCAAGTCCACAGTTTGGGTCCTCCCATTACACCACTCGTTGTAGTGTGAGTCACTATAATTTATTACTAAATAATATCTTGAAAAATGGGAAATATAATGTAAACTTTGTTTTCCATGTGACCATTTGATCTCATGGAGGGTTTAACGAACTATATTTTAGATTTAGCTATCCTTACAATATTACACCATTAAAAATTTGGAGAGTTGTGTGCATTTGTACCTTTAGAGATTTATGAAAATAATGACTAATTGCACCGAGAGTAATGAGGTGCAACTACAACACATGTAGATTTATCATGTCTATAACGATAATAGACTAAATTGGAAGAAAAAATGATATCCAATTTTTTTTTTTAAATCAACCACCAAGGATCCATCCTTATCCAAATCTTTTAAGCAAATATAAGTTTGTGCTTCAATTTTTTTTATGTTTCTCATTTCTTAATAGATTTGAAGTTAAGATAGATCTATCTTGGTTTGTTTTATTAGATTAAAAATTTAGAACACAAAAGCCCAAGGAAATTCCTAATTCTACTCACGACAATAGTGCTACCCAATTTGACTTGAAAATCATGCACTACTTGAAGGTAAGGCTCCCTGGGCCCTATAGTGAGGGTAGAAGTCATTGTTGGTCCCCTTGCCTTTGTCTTGACCTCACTAACAACTATTTGTGATTCATCACAAAGTTGGATCATCTAGTTTGGGCTTTGCATCTCTAAAAAAGAAAGCCCCCTCTCCATCTCTTTCCATGCAAACAATGCCAATGGTACTAGGTCAAATTAACCCTTTTACATAGTTACCCCTTTTAGTGGCTTAAAAGGTGACTCTTTTTGACTCCTTTAGTGATGGTTCCTCTGTAGTAGCACTAGTCTTAATCAATCCCTTTATCGTTAAGGTTGTGCCCTCCCCTCAAGATGCAAAGATGTTTTTTAGAGAAGCCTTATCCTYGATTGAGGGCTCCACCCTCCTCTTTTTGTCCCAAGCAAGACATAATGATAAAGGACACCCCCTCAGACTCAAATGTGATTGACCAAGCCAAATTATTCAAATTATGTGGATTGATTTGTTGATAAAATGACCTTTGACCAAAGCTCTAGAACCTAAAGAACAAGAAGAATWGCTATAAGTCACTGAGAAAAAAWTGTGTAAATCCCAAGAGTGAATTTCAACTTATATTACTAGGGAACGCCAAAAAAAACTTGTTTAAATATACTTTGCCTTTGTCAATTTTTATGCAATCAACGTGTCCAAAAATATCCATGTAAACTTAGAAAAGAAAACCAAGGAGACAAAAGAGACTCTTTGTAATTTGAATTCCATCTCTTAAGAGATGGCGTTCTCTCAAATAAGTGAAGTCATCTACAAAATCTCCATGTAGCTTTGTTATTTTTTTATTTTTTTGTCGAAGGTGGAAAAACCTATCATAAATCAATTATCAAACGACATGAAGATATGTATCAATGACTATTATTTGTGAATATGAGTTGACTCATCATCATTATTCACGAAAAACCACACCCCCTGAAATGGAAAAACCTATCATAACTCAATTGTCGAACATGAATCAATGACTATTATTTGTGAATATGAGTTGACTCATCATCATTATTCACGAAAAACCACACCACTTGAATTAACTTGTTGGTGGTTCACAAGGGGCCAAAGATTCACTCTTTCCAGATGCGGATCTTGCGCTATTAAACTATTTCCCTAGGTTTAAGGAAGATGAGTTGTTAGCCAATTAGAAGTAGTTTTATGTCTTGCTCCAAGGCCAAAGGGTGGTTTCAGTGTAAATAGTATTTGCAAGAAAGCTACTATCTCTTTTAGTTATAGTTGAGACTACCTCCATTGGAATCATGTACTTTTTAATAACATTTGGCCTTAATTCCATACATGACATATGATGCTACCTCAATTACAATTTAAGCTTCGACGCCCAAAAATAATTAACCAATATAATCATTTCATTACATAAGACATAATATTACCAAATTTGAAAGCTACACTTTGATATACCATTCCTCCTCTGAACCTTGCCGAAAGGCGTACACCTATTGACAATGGGCACATTTAATGATCTTTTAATCATAAATTTCAATCGTATGGTTATCAATATTATCATATTCTTTAACTTGACGATGTTATCATATTCTTTAACTTGACGATGTTATCAATTGACGATGTTATCAATTAACGATGTTATAACTTTCTAGCATTTTTAAAAGCTTCCGTTAACCTATTTACTTTTTAACATTTACTTAATATAATTAAGAAATTACTGTGTTACCAGCAGCGAGTTAACCCTGTGCTAGTCAACATTTACGTGATATGTGGCCAATCTTTAGCCACGTCCAGGATTCAATTTCTTCTTGCCGCCAATCGCTTTGGGTAAGTTTCTAGGCGTCAATGGTGGAAACCATTTCATCTAGACAAATCCACAAGTGTACCATTTGGATTACAGGTATGTGTCTCAGGTAATATAACGGTGACAGTAAGTACAAAGCATGAATTTCAACATTAGGTCGAGGATTCCCATAAAAAAGCATACAGTAAATTAAGTTATCTTAAAAGACTTTGAGATGTAATTCCAGCCCGTGGAAATTCTACCAATGGAGCACGGAGTTTGAAATCGACATACTGGGTCCTACTGTAGCGATATTGCAGAGATGCAACGGAGAACTAACAGGGAAATTAGATGCGACTTATTTTGTTTCTTCGTGGTCGATGGCCTGAGAATACATATGGAAATTCACTAAGATTTGTCAAGGGATGCGAGCCCGTCTCATCTTCTTTCAAGTCGTCTACGGGAAGAAAGTTTAACGCCGCTATTACCGCGCAGCACCAATCAAATAGGTATTGGTCTCGTAATTGACGTGTGCGACAGATTGGTGTCATGACTTTTCCACCTCCAATCGTCTCTCCACCACCAAGAAAATTCGAATGGAGTTTGAGGACAACGACTCCAACGTCTCGAAAGTGATTCATACGTTGTCAGTAGACATTGTGAATTGATCATGGTGACGACCGCTGACTAGCAGGCGGAATGCAGCGAATTTTCTTAATCCTTCAAAATATCTCCATGTGTTGGTGGCTTCCATACGATTGACTGCAGAAAAATAATAATGAACAATTGCAAAAGTCACTCAATAGGTTTGAAGGAAAACAAACTGGTCGATCAGGTTAATGTAATGGCTATGGAGGCATCACTATTTGTATGGAGAAGTTGTGGATTCATGAACTGTCAACACGTATAATCTCTTAAATGGTGATCAAATGTTTGAAAATACCCACGCTAAGCTATCGGTCACGTATTTTACAAATTGTGATGCATGTAGAGAGCTAGAGGGGCGAACAAGACGAAGAACTATAAGAAACACAACTTGACATTTACATCTTACATAGTGAGTTTAGCTTTTTAAGTATTTTATGGCATCTTATGGTGACCTGCTTGAATCATTTTTTTTTTTGGCTTTTTGAAGTTTCAAGTTAATTTATCAAATTTTTATGTCTTTTTTTTAATTTTAGAGTGTATTTATGATTTCACCTCATAAGTATTTAGGGTTTCCTCAACTTTCTTGAAAATTTCATTTTCAAGTTTTTTTATAATATCTTCTCAACTTTTTGTAATAATATCTTTATCCATATTTTTTTGTAGTAATGGATTGCAAGTTTGGGGAAAGTTATTATAACTTTCACTTTAGAGGAATCAAAATTTGGTCAAATCTATGGCTTTGCAAAGAAGAATATCAACATACTACATGACAAAATTTTAGACTCAAAAAGGTCGAAATTTCAAAGATGCTTTAGGAGAAAGATCAACGAGTAGGACAATCTGGAGGCTAAAAACTCAATATTAATTATTTTCTTTAGCCGACTTGTCTTCTAGGGTTATGTCCAATGATTTAGGGTTTCTTCTTGCTTCCCATAATATTCTAGTCTTGTCAGGGTTACACGTGGAGGTTTAATACCTCCCGCAACTACCATAATATCAACACTCCCTCCTAGCTAGGGAGGTATTAAAGGTAATGGTCTTGAGCACAAACATACCATTCAATCGATAGCATCATCATAGCCACACATGTTATCACATGATCAAATCATGAGCACCATCATCACTATCCATATCATATGATAGCATCAACTACATCATCTCTCGAAGCCATACTCCAACTGAGTAATCAGGCATGATGTTGAATAAGTCACTCACTCCACATAGTGATATAAGAATAATTCTTCTCATCTGGACATATGTCCTAGAAGAATAATTGTTCCAACAAATGTTGGAAGCCACGTCATGGGATACAAGAATTATTCTTCTAATATGGACATACATCATAGAAGAATAATTGTCTTGAACCATTTTCCCACGGGAGAATGTCTATCGATCAACATACTGACCGGTAATCATCTCCAACACCAGTGATAGTCTCTATGGCAATTAAAACAATGCCATCCAATATAAAACAACTGTGTCTATTCATAGTAGTATACAACTACTATCTAGTGGAGTCTCAGTAGCACACTGCTACTAACTAGTGACACACAGTCACTACCAGTGGATCAAATCCACCACAATAGCATACAACTACTGTCTAGAGACATACAATCTCCACAACAATCATATCATCTGATATCAACCTGCATAAAACAATATCATGATATAAACCGAGTCATCTGGGCCATTCTTCCACTCATATCTATGAGATCTGGAAGAGCATCCACCCTCAGAAAGTAAAACATCATCCATGGGATATCTGGACTATTCTTCTAAGCATAGAAGAATAACTGTCCCTTATTTCCGAGTTTGGACCATTCACCTAACTGGGCCATTCCTCTGGCACTAATCATAGTGCAACCTGGAGAGAATGAGTTTTCCCTAAGGAATTCCTATCCCTGATTGTTGAACTTGGACCATTCACCTAACTGGGCCATTCCTCTGTCACTAATCACAGTGCAACCTGGAGAGAATGAGTCGACCCTAGGGAATGATTGTCTAGACCATTTCCTAAGGAAATGAATGTCTTGCACCAAACTCCAAAACAGACCATTCTTCGAAATTGCTCACAACTTTGAACTTCAAAAGAATGACTTTCCAACGAGGCAGACCATTCTACTTGACCACTACTCAGAGCGACTGTTAAGAAGAATGATTTTCCTAGATCATTCCCCCTCATTGGCCACAAGCGAAATCACTGTTTATGGTACATCAACAATCTATCGAACCATTTTCATTACAAAAATGGCTGTCCGATCTGGAAAATGCCCGTCCGTCAGAAATCTCAAACCACTTTTCGAACTGGAAAGGAACTGCCCATCCTGGACATTTTTTTGAATCGGAAAAATGATTGTCCATAAATCAAGAACATATCAGTGCTCCCTCCCAACCTAGGAGTAATCACTTCATTTTCCAATAAGGAAGTCATCTCCACGAGCCCCAACTTGTCTATTAAGTACACAAACTTTTCATCTTGAACATAGTCTTTATCAAAATATCCGGTATTTTCTCATCGGTGGAGATATACTGGAGAACCACTTCTCTCTTCTAGACTTTATCAAGGAGAATATAATGCTTGATCTCAATGTACTTCGGTCTATCATGGAACACTAGTTTCCTCTGAAATCTTCAGAGAGCTCTGATCATTACAATATATCATGGTTGAATTCAACACTTTTGTTTCTACCTCATGACTTCGCGAAAAAGCTCAAACTGAAACATATCCAAGTAACACTTCTTTTGTCATCATGACATTTTTCCATGAATTAGCAATCCATCATCCTGGACTTCTTAGTAACCATTATGATACACTATCTCTATCATAGAAAGTTTTCACCACCCTTCTGTTGTATAAGAGATACTCAAGTTGTTTGAATCCATACAAGGTCTTCTTATATCTTCATACATGGGTCTCTTTTTGGTATAAGCTTCTTTCTCAATTCACTTTATTGGGAAGAACAATATTTTACATGTAAATTCCAATCCATGGATATTGCAAGAGGTATATCTAGTTTACTGGAACGCGCTGTCGTCATAGTATTCTCCCTCCTTCTGGAAGAACCTATGAATCTTACAATGCTTCCATTCATAATTCTTTTTCACATTTTCTTACATACACTGTTCTTTATCATAACTTCCATTTCTTCTGCTTGATATCATATGGCGGGTTCAAACCAAGCTGTTAGTCTTATGATTATCGGTATAATAACTGGTTGTTCTAGCTTTTCTTTCTTTCTTGGAATCTTCATGTTCTTCCTCATGTTTCTCTTTAGCTCTTGGGTCCATGGAGTATTCTATAGATTTCATTCCTTGAATATTCCAAATTCTTCCTTTCATCATAGAATCATGGATGTAGATGGCCAACCAATGATACTTTATGGTTTTTTTTCAAAGAAGAATTTTTCTAGAGTCAAACTGAACATGTGATGCTTATCATGGCTGCTACTTTCAGATACTTCCTAATCCTCAATGGATCATATCATTTAGGATTAGCTCCCTCCTAATCATTTCTTCATGCATGAATGCATGCTCTTCTTTTGGAATTATGTAATCATCTCCCTCCGTCTAAGAGAGTCCATGTTTCCGTTTGCATCCTTATTGACTTTTGCAAAGTGTCAGAAGTATTTTTCTAATTTCCCCTTGATTGCTGACTTATTTTTGTTTTGACTTATTCTGGGTCTCTTCAGGTTTGATTTTGATTTCGGCTTATCTGGAAGTTGTTACTTATATAATATCTTCCACAAGAATTGTTACTAAAGATTTTCAACGTACTTCATCTTTTCATGTATATTGTTTGACTTGTAGTCATCGTGATAGAAATCCTTATCTTTTATTCTTCCATAGGTATTGTTTCACATAAACATCATATATTCTAAGAAATAGATATACATGATATGTACAAGAACTTTGAAGAATATTGTTACCTTGATTTAGAAGAAGAAGTCCCTTTTATCCTGCTTGGCCTTCTTTAAGGGTTCCCTTTCTTCGACAACTAATGCTTCATTTGTTTCCTTCCTTTTCTTTATTTGGTTTCTTCCTCAAGCCAAACTTCTTCTTATTCTTGAAATTCTTGAACTTTGATGTGAAGGATTGATCTTCGTATTTATTTTGGGATTTCTCTTTTGCGTTAATCCCTAATTATTCTTGTGCACAACAAGTCCAAAGTTCTTCAAATGTGGGATACTCCTTTCTGGTGCTCATGCTTGTGGAAAATGCATCCCATGTCTTGGGAAGGCCATTGAGTACTATATTTACCAGTTCCTTTTCTGAAATGATTTCTTCAATACCTTGTAGTTGATCTCTTAACTGAGATATTCTTACAAAGTATGATGTTATGTTGTCATCATCATTCATTTTCATGTCACAGAACTCATTCTTTAGACTCATTAYTTGTCYRATGTTTMTGACTRAGAAGAGACTAGTTAGGGMATCATACATCTTCTTTGATGAGTCAAGATGAGAGATGTAGGRTATGAATTGGTCTTTTAYAGAKTCCACTATGATACTCATAACATTRATGTCATTGTCCCTGAACTTCTYCATAACTRCAACTTTTTGAGGTTCCTTYTCTTTTCCTTYTTCAAACTGTGGTTATGCGATCTTTCCTTTCACGATATCCAATAATTTATTCTTGGTAATGATGAGGTAAATCCTTGTCTTCCATGCTCAAAAGTTAGAAACCCCTTCTAACTTGTTTTTTGACTTCATAGAGTGAGTCACGACTGCTTTGACTTGGTCAACCTTTGAATTTTACTTGTTCAACCTTGGAATTTGACCAAAAACTAAAACTTGACGTCTTGAATTACTAAGAGTATCAGGAGGTGTGCTAGGCTAAGGCGCACTAGGCTATCTAGGAATTAGGTCAACATCTTCACTTAAGGTGCCTTAATAAGAGGGTTATGGTTTTGTTGTTGCAACAAAACTTTGACTGCAACTGCAACTGTAACTGAGGAAATCCTCCCAATCTATCTTCCAGTGGTTAGACCATCTGAAGATAGTGTGGGCCCATAACCTGTTAGAAAAATAGGTGTGCTCGTTTCACCATAGAAAATATAGCAATATTGTCACCCAACCATAGGACGAAGCCACCCTCGAGCACCTTAACCTTGACAGAGAGAATAATTCCGAAAGAAAACCCTAGAACAAATAGACAACCAAGGTAGCGTACCACTCTCTAGAGCTAGTGTACTAAGAAGAAATTCCAAACCATAACCAAGAGAAATTCCAAGCCTAAAACCGAAAATACAAGTTGCAATAGCTGCAACTGTAACTACTCTCCAAACTTGCACACTTACCAAATTTCTGCAGTTGCAAGTTGTTTGTGTCCAAATGAGTTCTAACATCCTTTATTTATACTACTCTTTGTTAGTTGTCTGGACCGAATTCTCTTTTTGGAGGCTAAAAACTCAATATTAATTATTTTGTTTAGTCAACTTGTCTTCTAGGGTTATGCCCAATGCTTTAGGGTTTCTTCTTGCTTCCTAGAATATTCTAGTCTTGTCATGGTTACACATGGAGGTTCAATACCTCCTGCAGCTACCATAATATCAATAATTAGGATCATCATTTATAATCTATTAAGGCTAGAAGTTGAGAGTTTGGTTCAGACCTCAATTAAGAACCAATGACAATACCTAACTTTAGTGGAGATGAATATAAAGATGAAATCAATCTTGTAGAATGGTTGGGGATGATAATGAAAACTATTTTGATTCCTTTTGAGTCCAATTTTTATTTTCAAGGTGAAGCTTCTAAGTTGTGGAATAACGGTGATGAAGATACTAGATTCTACTCCACATGGCAAAAATTTGAAAAACTCTTCTCAAATAAATGGATTAAGGGTAGAAAATTGGGGGAGATTCATAAAATTGAAGATGAATTAAATGAAGCTAAAGAAAATTTTTCCAAACTATAGAAGGATAATGAAGAGATGAAAGAATGTATTATAAATAAAGGTGGTGAGTTTGCCAAGATACAATCCATTAATCAAGCATTGATGAAGGATGTCCAAAAATTAAAACAAGAAGCGAGTAGAAAAGTAAAGTGGGAAAATGATGAGTCAAGGGAAGAATTGAAAAAGAAATACGAAGAAATCAAAGGGTTATGTAAATATAATGAAGAACTTCTTAACAATTTTAAGCATGTGAAGAGGCATTTACAATAGTCTGAATTAAAAAAAAAGAATCAATATATCACTAGAAACATTGAAGAGGATACTATGAAAAGGCTTGGAGAGGAAATTTGTAAGAATGTTGAAGAATCCCTAAATACATATGAAGTAAAAATAGAAGTGCAATCTAGAATTGAATAAGGACATAAGAATTTGATGGATGGTATCACATCACAACTTCAAAATGATAAGGAAGACAGATTGAAGAAGGTCACCATAAAATACTTGAAAAAGTATATCTCTAAATTCAATATATAAATATTAAATATGATTCTATTATATCCATGGATAGAGTAATCAAAGATCAATAAAAGAGGATAGAGAATTCCATTGTCTCTGAAAAGAAGATAGATGAAATGGGTGTGTACAATGAAGGAAAAATATCAAAGGTGAAACCATATTGATACCCTCATTTCCAAGAAAGAAAAGAATAACGACAACAAAATTACCAAGGAAGAAGATGGAATAACCAAAAATATTAATGAAACATAGAATCCCAAAACCATTATACGATAAGGTTTTATCAAAGACCAACAATTAAAACAAATTAGATAAGTCATAACAACAACACATGGAATCAAAGGAAATAATATTATGCAACAACTAGCTATCAAGGATTAAGGACAAAAGGACTTGAGTTTGGATGGATTGATCATCATTGGTGGAAAAAAAAAACAAGAATATAAGGAAATCCAATTACTTGGTTATATTGTGTGTAAAACCCATAATTGCAAAGCTTCGAGGAAAAATGTTTTTGAAGGAGGGTACTATGATATGATCCTAAGAGGGGAATATATGGAGTTAAATGTATATGATACCACTCCAAGGGGAGCATATATGGGGTTAAATGTATATGTAATGTGGTAAATGCATGTGTAGTAGTGGTTAGCCTAATAAAGGGGCCACTTGTGCAATGTGTGAATATGTATATATAGAGAAGATGAAGTTATATTGAGGGAACAAGGGATTTGTATGTATGAATGTATTGGGGTATTTGGAGGAAGATCTCTTATTCTTTAAGGATTTATTATGTAACTCGTATCTCTTCTCTTTCCTGGAGTTGTGCTCCATTATCACATTTGGTGTACATGGTATGTACTCTAATTTATTATGCTATCTTAAGGATTTGTTACATACATGTTGGAAAAAGAATAATAACCATTTTGGATCATTATTGTCAATATATTGAAGTTGTAATTTTAGGTTATAAGTGTTTCTTATGGTAAATCTTATGTACAAAATCCTAAAAATCTTATAAAAAACTAGATTACGCACAATGTACACAAAATTCAAGCATGGTGCACAACTCCTAAATAGATAAGACATGTGAGTTACACAACTCATTAAAGAATAGGAGAACCTCCTCCAAATAACCCAATACATTCATACATAAAAATCACCTATTCATATGTTCATAATGAATACATGACCTCTATATATACCTGTTCAGTCATTCCACACATTGGCCATTTATTAGGATGACCCCTTTTACATATACAATTATCATATATCATATACATTGAACCTCATATATTCCTGCATTGGGGTGATATTATAGTACCCTCCTTGAAAAATCTGTTAAGAACCAAACATCAATATAGCATGGAAAAACCTCAGGAAAAGTACTCAACGCCTTGAAACTGAGATAATTTCATATAATAAGCCTCTTCGAGGGGGCAACCTCCTGTTACCCCACTTAAAATGTTCAAGTACAAGATGATTCAAAATGAAAATGTCTCCTTGGTATATATAGGAGACTAGGAGGTATAATTACAAATAATGGCCTAAAGCCGACATAATTAAAATAACATTACTAATCTAAATTACAACTAATGGCCTAAAGCCGACATAAATAAAATAGCATTACTAATCTAATATGCCCCAATTAAGGGGTAATGAGCCAACATTAGGGCTTAACATGCCCCTCCCCTTGAGACAAGTGTTTTCCACAACGCTTGAGTAACTCTGGATGTTTCTGTATAAAAGACTCATCTTCCCAAGTGGAATCTTCAGCCGGTAGTTTCCTCCATTTAATGAGATACTCTGAAATGGATCTATTCCTTAGCTGGTGAATTATTGTGTCCATGATGGCTTCAGGCTCCAATATGATTTTTCCTTCCTCGTCAAGTTCTGACAATATAGTTTGAACTGGGATCTTGTCACCTATAACCTTTTTTAAGCATGAAACATGGAAAACTGGGTGTATTCGTGAAGATGCAGGCAACTCCAATTTGTATGCCATAGTACCAATCTTTTGCAACACCTTATAAGGCCAATAGTACTTTGGTGATAATTTATTATCCTTATTGGCTTGCTTGAGGGACATCTGTTTCTATGGTTGTAGTCTTAAAAACACCCAATCCCCTACTTCAAAACTTCTTTCACTACGATGTTGATCTGCTTCTTGTTTCATGCGATTCTGTGCCATGGTCAGGTTGTCCTTTAATATTTGGAGAATTTGTTGTTGATTCTCGATGTGATCTTCCACTGCTTGAACCTTAGATTTTTCTTTTAGAGAAGAAGTGATGGAA
>JASDQU010196398.1:0-13729 GCA_032191745.1 Picea mariana | reverse complement strand
GGGGGGGGGGGGGGGGGGGAGCATGTCCCCAACAAATGTTCCAACATCTATAAAATATAACACAAATTAATAATTATTCGATAATTTCATTAAAAAATTTAATAAAATACGTTAAATAACATGCTAGAATAAAATGTATTTGATTTAAGTAAGACAATAAAATGAAAGTACAAAATTAATTTAAATCTTACCTTGATCATCCAGTGGCTCATCTACTTTTAAGAGGATGTTGAGATATCTTCTCTAATCATTCCCCACATAAGGGAAGGACACCATCACGAAAATGTGATTTGCCTCACTGGATAATAAATCAAGTGCCCCCCTGAAAATCCTAGCTAGAAAATTGAGCATGCCCCTCTTGGGAATCATCTCACCCCACATGTGCATCTGCACCTCGATCATCAGTCTAGAATGCCGAGAGACAAAACTAGGTCTCGTCTTTGGAAACTTCTCAAAAAATAAACAAAATAACTCTGAAGAGAATGGTAAGTTTGCCCTCTCATCTATCATAACACTTCATCTATCCAGTGTTATACAAAACTTCCTCAAGAAAATGGTAGAAAACCTAATAATTTGTGGCCTCTGTATCAAAGAATCCACATAATATAAAAGCGTGCAACTAACGCACTGACCATCACCAATAAAGTGTGAAATGATTGACAGTAACAGTGAGAGGAACCTAACCTCCTCTGCATTGATTGAGGTGATATGTAACTGTACACTAGCCCCCTGAAAATCACCAGGAGAAGGTATGTCATGTGCAATATACCTCTTAGAGTAGGCAAGAAGACTCTCAACTGCAACACCCATTGGGACATCAGGAAATTAGGGAAAATCCTCCCCTCTCCTAGATAGCCCAATGGTAAAATAAATATCCTTCTCAGTGGGATGATACCACTGATGAGGAATGACTTTGAATGTTTTTCGATGGGCATCCCATCGATGGATCAACTGTGCAAGAAAGGAAGAATCCCCCTTCAGGGATGTATCCTCCTCATAATATTTAAGGAGGCCTACATTCCTCAAGAGGATCCATGTAATTGTAGTACTAGGCTGAGAGTACAAATCCCTCTCCCTCTCTCTAGCCTCCCACTCCCTAACCATTTTGTACTGGTCAAGTTTCTATTGTTTCTCCTCCATGCACTAACATCTATGCATCATTAACATATAAATTACATCAACATCATACATAAAAACATAATTTTTTTTCAGTAAATGAAAAATTTATTTCAAAATATACAAACCTAAATTTTGTCAAAAAAAAGAAGAAAATAATCTTGGGTGCACCTAAAAAATAGTAACTCACCTCCCACGATGCGCAGACATATCTTACGCACTCCATGCAAAGTGAAATTTGTTTCAGTCGCTGCATATTAATTTGTGTACGCACCAATGTGTTCTATTATTATGTACGCACTGGTGCATTAGATATAAATGATGCACCTCTCAAACAACTATCTATTTTAACTGGTGCATATAGTATTATGAACGCGTTAGTGCATTCCATATAACCAATGCACCGTTCAATGGAAACTATTTATTTTCGTCGGTGCATTCATAATAAATGCAGTGGTGCGTTAGTTATAAGCAATGCACTGGTGCATTTATTCGGAATGGATAGGTGAAAATAAATAGTTTTCATTTAAACAACACATCAGTGCGTTTATTCGGAATGCATAGGTGAAAATACATAGTTTCCATTTACCGGTGCGTATAGCGTTATGAATGTACCGATGCATACATATAAAGGAAACATAGTTCAGATGCAACTTTTATATTTTAAACGGTGTGTATCTTTTTATGAACGCACCGATGTGTTCCCTATAATCAACACATCGTTGAAAATAAACTATTTATTTACATCGATGCATTCAAAATAAACGCATCGATGTGTTCGTTATCATAAAATCATCAATGCATTTATTCAGCATGCACAAATGAAAATTAACAACTTCCATTCAATGTTGTGTATAGTTTTATGAACACACTAGTGCGTACATACAAACAACGCACCATTAAGTAGAAAATATGTATTTTGGATAGTGTGTTTGTTACTTCGAACGCACCTGTGCATCGTGAGTAAGTACACACCGGTGCATTCCGTAATACGTCACACTACCGAAAACATAATATACATGAGTGGTGGGCCCTATAAAATTTATAGGTCGCACCGCACGCGGTGCAAGCCGAATGAATTGAACGCACCACACACACACACAAAAAAAAAAACAAAAAAAAATGCAAATTTAATTCAATTTCAAAATTTAATCTGCTAAAAAGACAATGTACAAAGAAATAAAGAATTTACCCAGACATTTTCTCATCAATGAGTCATCGTTGGGATGTATTAAAAAATGAAAATTTTCCACCATATGGAAAAATTGGAATCCCACGAACCGAGCACCGAATGGAAACAATGCAAGCAACATAAGCATAGAAGGTAGTGCACTTCAATTGGGAAAAGGAGGCACCATTTCTTGAGATATTCTCTACACTGGAAATGGTAACAATGTTTTTTTACCGCCAATATTTTTTTATTTAACCTTGTTCCGGTGCGCTCGAGTTAAATGCACCGGTGCACAAAACTTCATATAGCGCATCGTTTCTTTTTAAAAACACTATAACGATACACCATATGGAGCTCACCAGGTCTCCCTCATTACAAATTCACACCGGTCTATTTAAAAAAAAAACATAGTCTGTGCAGTTGTTTTTGGTGCACCGGTGCGCCCGTCACGTGCACACCAGGCTTGAGATATTCTTTTATCACAGGTTGTTATTTAAACCATGTTTTGGTGCACACATGTTAAGCACACTGGTGCTAACCTATGCATATAGTGCACCGTTTCTTTTTAAAAACATGTGATGGTGCCTCATATGGAACGCATTGGTGCGCCACTAGGACAAAGTTGCACCGTTATGCATTTTAAAAAAAACACAAAATGTGGAGCTATTTGTTGTGCACCAATGTTGCAAAGGGACAACGGTGCACCGATATTCATTTTGGAAGAAAAACGCAAGATGAAGAACCTATGTTTTTTGAACCAGTGCAGTATTTTAGGGCCCACTGGTACTTTCGATCTTCGTTTATATGATGTGCTCCATTGTTTTATTTGTTTTTTAAATAACTTCGCAATGGTGCACCATTGTTTATTAGCACCGATGTGTTTATATATTTTGGTTCACCTGTGTGGTATAGTCTTATAAACACACCACTAGAAAACGTCCTCTAAAACATTCGCCTGCGCACCTCCGCTAGTGACCTCCACTATAAATAGATTTTTGGGCTATTTTTATAGGGTCTTATGAAAAAAATAGGGTCTTTTCCTTGTAGTGTGTGATCAACAATGAATCACATTCTCAATGAGTTCAATAATATGATTCTAATGTTCTCCAAAATTTCCTCTGAACTCGATGCGATTAAGGATCTTCCAGTTCACATTGTTGTCATCCTTTAAACACTAAATGGATTATTCCACGACAGTAAAACTAGAACTCAACACTTACAAAGAATATGGATCATCGATCCTAAAAGTGATCGATGATCATTGGGAAAATGGGTTTTGATCCTTCCGAAAATTATCTTCTTTAGATATTTCTCATAACTGAGGTTCTTCCCCACGATCTTTGTACTTGTAGATCTGATATAATGCATGCAATTACAAAATTAAACAGATATACAAAGACATATATACTCTCTTAACTTTGAGCATGATTTCAAAAAAACATTCAATTCATATAACACTTGGGATAGAGTGTTTATTTTCTTCAGTAATACAATGCACCCATATTGTACATAGATTTACATAATGCATCCTCACCTACTCTGGTTTGAATTACATTCAATATGTCTCTCTCTCTAGCCTGAATTACATTCAGTATGCCTCTGTTTCTAGCCTAATTTTCTCTTTGGATGACCAACTCCCTTTATGCCTTTAAGGATTACAATTTATACTTAAGGATTCTGAAACTAATTCCGTTTCAGATCTAAAATTTTCTCAACAATCCTCTTATCTCTAGGATCTCTAGATCCATAAAATCCTCATGAGAAATCTATCTATCCTACGATCTCTCAACTCACTCAAAACTCTTGATATGTCTTATTAGAAACATATCTCATTACAATACACTTTAAATAATGCAATTCAACTCAAACATTCTAGAATTCCTTAAAAATGTAGGAATTTCAATAAATCGAACAATCAAACTCATTTGGGGAACCAACTCTGTTGGTAAATGAAGACTCCTTAGGTCTAGTCAAATGAACTAGGTTTTGGAGACTAAAATTATTCTGCATCAAACTCCAAAGGAAAAAAATGTTCATGATCTCCTGATCATGAGTTCCATTTGTTGAAGTCCTCCTGGATCCCAAAATTTATGTTGATGTTGTCCTCCTACTTCACTATCTTGATGCCATGTTGTTGTTCACTGCAACCCTCCTAGATTCCATATTTTGTGCTTCAATGACCCATTGGCCTTTCTCTTACAATTTTTCCTTGTCACTTGCATCTTGTTGTTTCTTTGATTCCTTTCTTATTTATACCTCTTCTAAGACACATTCATCATGAGTGTCATCACTTCTTCAATCTCCATGTCTAGTCTGTCTGTTGATTGGTTCATACTTCTACTTATTTGTTGAATCTTACTTATGTTGTATTCTACTGATTGCTACAATAAGATTACAGTTTGAAATGACTATTTGTATTGGTCTTCAATTCTCCCTTCTTCTATGCTGATATGAAGTATGTCAACACTCTTTTTGTCTACGTTCAATATGTATTCCTTAACTTATTTAGGAGTCTTCAACTAGTCCTCAAGCAATTGCAATTTTGCTTCATACTTTGTCAGTAGTATCTCATAATGTTTCTTTTTTTCATACTCTATATGGGTATTTTCACAAGCCAACTCTTCCATATCCTTTACAACGACAAGTGCTATTAGGCCTTTTTTAATATTCTCCATGATCATTTGTGTATGGTTTCTTTGATGGCTACCTTCATGAGATTGTTTTGTATCCCTAAGAATAGATCTTCTCCACCTTCTTCTAGTTTTATGACAATTTTAAGTGAATTTGTTTTCCTTTTGATACCTACGACCACAAAAAAATGATCAGTTCCAAAAACAGAAGTCTTTCTATCCCCTCGGGATGTCATTGTCATGTCATCCTCATGTTGATTCTCATGCTTCATTGTGAAATCTTATTTTCTATCTATATCATTTTCAACACTTTCAAACATATGCTCAATGATGAACTTCTCTATGTTTGTCATCTCTTCTATTTGTTTCATCTTTGTATCAAATTCCATGAGCATTTCATTAGCACTTAGCAATTATCTACTATAGTTTGTTGATACTCAACTGAAAAGGAAACTTAAATATCCTTATATTATTTGTGAGGAATACCACTACATGAAATACTTCCCTCATTGTGAGGTTGTTGCTAAATATATAAAGGGTACCTCTCAACTACTTCAACAAAAACATCTGGTTGCACAAAACCCTATCCCTCCACAAGGAGGCGACCCAGGTAATTCCCACCACGGGGATGATTCCACGAGTGCCTCTAAGGTTTACATGTTTAATATGGTTAATGCCACAACTCATGAAAATACTTATGACACTACTCCAGGTGATCAGACTAAAGGGAAGTCTATTGACCGACCTTCTCACTCTACTCCTCCTCCATCTTCTAATCCTCTTCAGATAGAGAAATCGATTTCTAACGTCTCTTTTCTCCTGCCTATTTTTCCTGAGTTTATACTTTAAGGCTCTAAATTATACCATCAAGGCATTAAAAAAGATAGAGCAAACTAAGGATAAAAAAAAAATCGGTTATACGAAAAGTGCTATTGCTAGTTCCTTAACTGTCTCTGTCTAGCTTCCCAGTTTTCCTGGATACTAATATCTCTTTCAATTACTGCCCATGAACGTTCTAACTCAACCAGGTTATTTGTTGCCTGTAGGATGGTGTGAAATAAATTTAAGGCAATGCTCGTTTGATCTGATAATCTAGGCTCGATATTGGTTTGTCTTGTAACTGGAACAATCATGAGGGATAAGTATTGAAAGGATAAAATCTTGTGTTTTGTTTTTAGGGGTTCGCTGTTTCTGCTTCAAACATGTAAGAAGAACTCCAAAAACCTTAAACTAATAGTATGAAGAAACTAAAGGCCTTTTATGGTGTCAGAGTTAAATTTTGAAAAGGGAATAAGCATGAAATGAAAAGAAAACATAAAGCTATCGAACAAGGTGAGGCGTCAATTAAAGAGGAATCTCACTTTGTGACAGAAGAAGAAAATAGTTAGGAAAAACTCTTAATGAGTCATATGATATTGAAATCTAGAACATTTACAGGTCTTGTATCTGCTAATAGCCGATATAGAGGAAAAGCTATAAATGATTAAATTGCAAGAAAAATTAATCGCCAGAGTAGAGGTTGTAGTAAATTGTAGTTAAGTGCTCATTAAAGAGGTATATGAAAAATATGAAACAACAGAGAAACACATAACTCAAACTTGACCAGGTCTGGAATATTCAATCTATATTTGTATTAATTCAAAAATATCTTCGAATTCTTCTTTACAACGCGCCCAGAAAAAGCCTCTTTTCAGTATCCTGAAATTATACTTATACTAGATCACCCATACATTGATGGTTGGTGATTTCCTAACTCCTAGGAGCAAACAATTACAAAAATGAAAACCTTAACCATTTGCAAGATTATCTTTTATTCTCCTATCGTTTTGATAATATAAGTTTTAAAAATGATACTTCATCGTTTTATTGAAGTGTCTCCTTCTTTCAACTCAATACATTCAATACATTTTTCAAGAAAGTGCACAAAATTTCTGGGAGGCTCTGGAAAATCCTTTGCTTTGAATAGATAAAAATTTCTCTGAATTTTTGGAAGCCAGTATTCAATCCCATTACCAACAAACTTAATCGATTGAAATTTTATGTTTGGCTTCACCATCCACCTGTCTATTAGGGTAACATCCATTTCCTTTAACTGTGAAATTTCCATCTGAATTTCGTTCAAAACCTCTTTGAAATTCAACTGGTGTCTTACAATGTTTATCTGTCCTAATTGCCTGGTGCAATTGTCTCTTCCAATACCTAATGATTCTCTAACAAATCAAATATTTCTTCACAATTGTCTTTGATTTCTTTGGCTATTTTCTTATTTTCTGCTATGTTGGTTACCCACACCTTGAGCATGATATCACCTTTGATCTACTATCGCATGATATCGCCTTTGATCTAATATTATCAAGAGCATTGCTTACTTCCTAAAAGTAATTTTGAATAATCTCTACTTGGCAGATTACTCTCTGTTGCTCAGATTCTATCTTCACATGTATTTCTAGTGATTGGTCCTGAAAAGATTTCAAATCTATAACCTGGCCTTTTATTGAATTCAATTTAGCCCATAGTTGTCTTACTGATTCTTCCTGCCAAATAACTTGTATTTGGCTAGTCTACATCTTCTCATTCATCTCGTCTAGACTTGACTTAATTAATTGAATTTATTGCTTGTCAGCAGCTTTGGCCTGCTCTAGACCTTTATTTATTTCTTCTTTGATATTTTTCGGTATATTTTAGTTGGTTTTGCAACTAGACTATCCTGTGGTCACTTTGTTTCAACCTTGTTCTCATATTGTCAATGGTGAATAGATTTTTTGTTGCCAGAGATCCCATGGAGCCCGCTACCTCTGTAGTGAAATCCCCCTCTTCCAAGTTTTTCCCATCTACCAGCACCCTGTGTTTCTTTACCATGCCACCTTCTCTCATATACATCTCCTTCTTTAATACAACCTTCCTCTTTTTACTGAAGAAGTAATCAGAGGGAGGTATTTCTTCTCTGGAGATAGGGTCGATGTCACTAGCATATATGACTCCTATTTGAGGGAGCCCAAAAGCAGACTGTAAAGGGGTCAAGGAAGTGATGGTATTACCTAACTCTATGAATGTCATTTCCTCTGTTGTCTTGGGGGTATGAACATGAATAGTATATGATGAAGGGGGGGTATATTGACTAGATTCGAGAGGTGTCCTAGACCTTTTTTCTATTTCTGTTGATGGATTTTCTGTCT
The DNA here is from genome assembly GCA_032191745.1 of Picea mariana. Taxonomy (NCBI): domain Eukaryota; kingdom Viridiplantae; phylum Streptophyta; class Pinopsida; order Pinales; family Pinaceae; genus Picea; species Picea mariana. Next base: position 5,636 of record JASDQU010196398.1, on the reverse strand, counting down.
GTGGGATTTCTTTGTTTTGTGAAGATCCTTCGACCCCCTGTGGATTTTCCTCAGTGTCATCTTTATCCTATGCTTTCTGTTCGAAGCACGGGGGAATGTTTTATTATTCTAGAGAAGGTGTTGTTGCTTCACCCTGCAATGCCTTAGGGAAACCACTTTGTCTGTGTCGCTGGAAGGTTAGAAGACTAGTTTGCATGTCGGGTGGTAATTTTATACTCTGTCGAACACCTCCTCATAGGTTTTGACCCCTTTGAAAATGTCATTGTGAGGGGATTCCTCATGTTCAAATGCTTTCATGCCACAATGAGCCATGTGGCTTCCCACTATCTGATAAGGGTCGTGTTTCCTGTATTCAAGATTCACCAACTTGACCTCCTCTAGAGTTCCAACTTCGACCTTGGAATGACCCAGGTTGAGTAGATAAAACCTTCCAATCTGTATGGGAAAGACTGGCCAAAACTTCTTTTGAGCTGTCTTCAGTTCTATCCCAATACCGACTGTTATTATCTGATGAGCTACCTCCCTGCACATAATTTTGTCAGGAGGAATTTTGAAAGTGCATGAGGAGGGATAGAACATCCGAAAACCCTGATATAGGAGAAATTCTCCTCATTAAACCAATTGACAACCGCCTGAGGTTTCCTATAACTAACTCTAAAATACGGAGAGGTGCACAACCATACAACATCTGATGCACCGGTATCACCATGAAAAGACAAACTTCATAAAAATAATCCTTAGCATTTTCTTCCCACATCTTAGAATGATGTTCATCAATAGGGTCAGTGCATGTCGGGTTCCAACTCCAATTAATCAAAGGGAAAGGAGTTGTGAAACATATAGCGTCCATGATATACGTCGACATGTAAAAGGCTACTGGTCGACCACTAGATCTCGCGGTTTGATACTCCATAACCTCCTTAGCTAGGTTATCTGATATAATTTTGTTCCAATTGAAGCTACAGCCTTCAACTGCTTCATGTAAAAGGGGCACCCATTCTACAGGGAAATGGGTAGGACTTTTCTTCCTAAAAAGTCTACATAGCATCATAGCCACATAGACCAATTACTCATTCAATGAGGCTGTAGAATAAATGTTATGGGTATCAGCCCTGAACTTTGTTGGGTGTCTACACCAGTATTTGATTATGCCGGGGTATGTTTGATCTGCCTCTGTGCATAATTTCCTTTGAAATTTGCTTACAAACTCTTTATTATAAATGTACTTAGAATTGGGAGACAATTTGTACATTACTTGTATATGCTCCGGTTTGAAAGATCTAATGAAGACCCCTTGGTTGTCCGAAATGATTCTCATTCGCACGTCTATCCTCTCTAAATCCCAAATGATCATATCGTTGCATGTCATGAGTCATGGGTGCGTGGCTACTTTGTGAAGTTCAGACTTTGCTATGTCCTAGAGTTTGTTTTCAAAATCATTGGGAAAATTCTTGATTTCGTAGTCCAAGGTTTCAAAAATTTCCCTCCATGATTTTATGGATTCAATGGCATGTTGTGTAGTATCAGACACGACATCTCCTTCTAGGCTTGAGCTTTCAGTTGTTTCTTCACTTTTCTTAGGTGCCATAATGTTTGTGTTTAGACTAAAAACTTGTTTGTAGAGGAAAAATATATAAGCCTGGATAAATGAAAGTCATTCCTGCTTGTAAAAACAAGAATGAAATTCAAACTACTGAATGTTTATCATCCTTTATCTTCTCTTATGATGAGCGTACTATTACAGGCGATAAGGAATTAATGTTTTAATGAGGAAGATACGCCTAGAGATATGCCTTCATATCAAAAATATTTCCATTTGTCTGTTATTAATACTTCCGTGTATCAACGATTTCAAACTGGAGTTCCGAAAGGACTGCTTTCAACAAATCCTGAAATGCGAAACGCGAAAAAGTAATTTAGTCATTATTAATCCCATTTTAAACTAACTTAATTTTGTTTTAAACTTTGTTAAAAATTTGCGATTTCGCATTTCGAAATTTCGGGGATCCTATACCCATAAGGTATGTCATAAACAAAACCCGAATCACAAAATCGGGATGGGATTAATTTAGGCACTAATCACTTGTATTAATGCTTTAATTAATCAAGGTTAGTAGTTTATTGCTTTTCTTTTCTTTTTTAGAAAAATCATGGATCGAGCGCTCGAGGGTCGACATTTTGAAAGCACTTTGACGTGGGAAAACCCAAATCATGAAATAATAATGAATATTTGATTGTGTTTAAGAGTTTAATTAATCACGACTAAAGGATACTTTGTGAAACACGCATCGGGACTTATATCATTCATTTTTTCTTTTTTCTATTTTATTACTTTAATATAAAGTCTTTTCAGGATTTCATCACCGGGACTCTGGAGTTGCTGACTAAAGATCATACCTCGTAAAAAACCAAATCCTGAAACCTGAAACAAAATCAAAATACTTATGACTCTTTTTTAGGGTTGAGGGCGTCTCCATGACTAGAAAAAAAGGTGAAGTTTCAGGCTAAAAGGGTAAAAAAAATTAAACTTCGTGTCAACATCGCCCAAGAGAGTAATTTGAAAAGTGACATTTAATAGAAATTCCTGCGCTTCCCAAACCTACAAAATAGTTGAATATTTGGTGCAAGCACCTTGTGCTATGTCAACCCTTGAATTTCTACAACACTATCTAAGTCAACCATTGGAGCCATGGATCTTGAGGAGTCAAACGTAATTACGTTTAACCTAGATTATTTTAAGGAGAAAGTATGCCACAACTTAGCATTCCAAATTCAAGTTTTGGTTGGTGGAAAGAACATCCATCGTGTTGTTTTGGATGAGGGAGCCTCCACCTGTGTCATACATTTTCCTTGTTGGAGAGCCCTTGGTTTTCCAACACTTACCCCTTCCCCTACCACACTGAAATAATTTGATGGACATGGTTTCCAACCTCAGGTGCTCTTGCAATATTTCATTGTAACGTTAAAAGGTAAGACTGTTTCGCTCGATATCGAAGTAGTCGATGTGCCACTGGACTATAATTGTTTACTTGGTCATTTTTTTATGCGATGATTGTCATCGCATCTTCGATGTTTCATATCTTACGATTTCCCAATCAAGGAAATATTATAATTGTTGACCAAATTGAGGATACAAGTCCATATCTCAACAATGTCGCGACAAATAATGTCCCTTTTCTAGGGCAGTATAATTTTGAGAGTGTAGATGTAGCTATTCTCAAGGATTCCTCACTCATGGGGGTTTTTCCTTTGCCTACTCCTCCCATCATGCAACTTACCACCTTAAACATGATTTCGACTCAGGTAGGATAATCCTTCAATTCATCTCATCCTTTGGTAGTACCTAGTCTCAACGAGCATCATTCATTATCTCTGTCAAGCTGATTAAAAAATGAAACAGACCCCGCTCCACTACAATTGATTCTCATTCTGGATCGAGTACTTGAACCTTCTTTTTCTCCGCCTAGTGAACATGTTTCCATTTGTAACCATAAATATAAACGAGGAAATAAGAAGAATCGTCGAAGGAAACGATGCTCAGGGGGAAGGTCTCCAGCCGCTGGAGATCATGATGGAGAAAAACCACCAACTTCTTCCAAAGAAGTTGGTGGAAAAATACCTCTAGAAAGACACGCTGCTAGGAGTGATCCTCATTCTAAGGTCATTCTCATCGTAACATAGTTGTCTTTTTCTAGAACATGTTTAGTCTTTGTTCTTTCTCGTGCTCGTAAATACATGAGAATAAGTTACCGATATTAGTATTTGTTCTTTCTCATGCTCATAAATACGTGAGAATAGGTTACCGAGTACACTTTTATCTATTTTTCAGACTTGTAAAATCTATGAAAAAAAGGAACTCTTTGGAGTCTCCTTTAAGCTCTTTTCACACTCTCTAAACATGAAAACATTGTCGAGTGATCTTGCTTCTTTTCACACTCACTAAAAGGTTCGAAAGGGCATCTTTCGAGTGATATTTTATCTCTTTTTCAACCTCGTAAGACTAATTATGAAAAAGGAACATTCTAATCAAGCATGATTAGAAGAGTTCTCCCTATATTGTTTTACACTTTTTTCAGGCTTGGGAGACTAAATTTACGAATTAGTAATCCATGGAGTCGCCTTTAATTTATTTTTAGACTCTATAAACATATAAAAACCATTGTGTTTTCCTTCTCTGGACTCACTAAACTACATATTGAAGGACCCATATGGGAATGGACCCTTACTTCTTCCAGTTCATTAAATAAAGGAAGAGGAACTTACCGAAGGTGAGTTATATCGAGCATGTGTTACCCTACTCGAGATCGTTAAATGAAAAAGATGTACTCATCTATCTGGGTGGGGCGGAATTGAAGGAAGTGGGTAAATGTTTTGGGAATCCTTTATGGAAACTTTTGTCACCCTTAAACTTGGCACATGTTTGTGTCTCTTCTTACAGATGGGTAATCCGCTTGTCTTTGAGTCATACCAATTCCATGTGTCACCATACTGTTTCGTCCAGTCGAAGAGTGCTCTTATTTTCATCACGTTATATTATTGGTACTCGTCGAGTCAATGTTTCCAAGTCATTTTTCGTGCCTCATCATGTTCAAGGGAAGTATCACTTCAAGCCATCCATCTGTAGTATTATCAGTTTCCATTTTCTATGTCAGCCCATACTCATTTGATTTACCACCTTACATCACATTCCTGTGTCATTTTCGTGTCAGTGATGGGGGATACATCAAGGCTCTCCTTCGATGAGTATTTTCCTATCGAGTTCAACACATCATCCACAAATTAGACTTAGAAACCAGTTAGTACCTTGGGACCTACATGCCTCAATGGCATGCCTCGTCACTTTCGAAAATAGGTTTACATCATTGACCTCTTATCGGATGATTCCATGAATGATCGACCTCAGATCATTTATTCACATTCGTTGAAATGTACTAGGGTACCTTGGGTTTCATTGACACCATTTTTCATTTCCCTTACACTTGTTAACAATTTACCTGAATGATTGGTAATCAAGTGATTTCTACTATGTTCAACATCAAATCATTTATTCACATGGATAGATTCATATGAGATCGATATTGGGACGAATACCTTGTGTTGAGTGTTCACTATGTTGTCTACTTTTCCTAGGCTGTGAATGAGATCATTTGAGCATGATGATATATATATTGTCACATAGATCCATGTTGTGTTGGTTCGTGGCTATGTATTATCATCTTGTAACTCCACTATGTATTTTTCGTGGCTACAAGCAGTTCATGTCATGGAGGTATGTATCCACATTGCATCTCTAGTGGCCATATCCTTAGTTAGTATTTTTCATGGATCCATGGTGTATTAGTCGATGGACGTTCTTTGAGTCATATCATATTTTGAGAATACGTATGCCTGCCTCAGAAATGGAACATATATTAATAATGTTTTATGGTTGTTTGCATCTTCTTCTAGGTTATCCAACTTCTGTTAAGAACCAAACATCAATATAGCATATAAAAACCTCAGAAAAAGTACTCAACGCCTTGAAAAAGAGATAATTTCAGATAATAAGCCTCTTTGAGGGGGCAACCTCCTTTTACCCCACTTAAATGTTCAAGTACAAGATGATTCAAAATGAAAATGTCTCCTTGGTATATATA
>JASDQU010196396.1:0-19600 GCA_032191745.1 Picea mariana | reverse complement strand
ACTGGCACGTGTGAGAGGGTGTCACTGGCAGGGCCGACCTCTCACTCTGGGTGGGTAAACCCACCTTTAATTAATTCTGGGTCTTCAATAGTAACTGCTGGGGCCGACTTCTTGTTCTGCCCTTTATAATTGTCCGATGACCAATCCGTAAAAGGGGATTTGGTCCTTATACAATTACCGACATGATTAATCCACAATGGGGATTAATCCAATAACAATAATAATAATAATGACATGATTAATCCGCAATGGAGATTTAATCCAATGAATAAAATAATAATAAGAATGCTCTTCGCAGTTACATTATTTCAACAAGAATTTCATGGTGGAATATTTGTAAGTGATCATACATTATTAATGCAATAAGAGAAGTTTGTTTGCTGGGTTTTTCTCCCTATATAGGGTTTCCCCAGGATACGTATGGTGTGAAAATGCATGCTGGTTTTTCTCCATGGTTTTTACTGTTCAGTTTTGATTATGCATTAAGAATCTAAGTTAAAAGTTCAGTCAAAAGTAAAAGAAACTTATAGTATTGAATCAAACTCTTAATCTTAACACACAAATCAACTGAAATAGATCAACCAATAATCACCAATCTATCATGGGATGATTCAGCCCATCTCGAGCTCCAAAAATCAACAAACAATCAAATGGTCAAGCATGCTTATCATAGTCATCAATCCACTCCAAACACTGGTATATATTGGGAAAAATCAGCCACCTATTATAGGTCCTCATGGGTATCACACCCATTGAAATATAGACCACACACCAGCCATCAGTGAAGAAGATCCCCCACCTATCACAAGTGAAAAGACACTGGCATTGATGGGGACAAATTGACCACTTATCACAGGTCCCCTTGAGCATATCACTTGTTGAAAATAAATCCATACCAGCCAACAATCAGGTAGATTCACCACCTCTCATAGGTGAAAACATATTGGCAATCCCCGAAACAAATCAACTGCCTATCACAAGCCCTCCTAGACATCACACTTGCTGAAAATAAATCCATAATGGCCATCCATGTAGCAGATCTATCAACTATCATGGGTGGAAATGTATTATCATCACAAGAGCTCTGATACCATGTAGAAATTTCAAAATTTTGAGTTTTTATGCAATTCTGAAATTTCAACTCACACTTGAGGTATCCTGGATCCAAACTCTATGAATATTCAGCCTTAGGGCTGATTTGAAACATAAATTACAGCAGCAAACAACGGACAATAGTTCAATTCACTTCAACCCCTATCTACTAGGCAATTCGAAAGTAAGGATACCAAACATATGCCAACAAGTATCAGCCCTTAGGGCACACTTTCCAAGCATAAAATCAGATTTGGAATCACTTGCAGATTTACAGCAGTAAATCTGCCCTATTATCTTTTATTTTAATGTTAAATCACTTAACAATTTCAACCTTCACTTATGTCAAATCAGCTTGACAAACTAGTGCTGGAAATTACCATACCAAAAGATAATGGATGCTGAAAATCAAATTTTGCAGTTGAGACAATTTTGGACAGCTGGAAATTTCATATATATATGTATAATGATGAAGTACATGTACATACCACAGCTTCATACCAAGGTTAGTGCAATCCTCTAGCTCTCCAAAACCCTAGCTAGGGAAAACCATGAAAAATCCTAGCTCTACCAAAAATCCTCCACAAACTAGTATCACGCTAGCAAGAGTGCTTGGCTCCAGAGATCTCTCTCCTCTTCAACAGGTATTGCCTAGGGTTTAATCACAAAACCCTAATCTCCAAGTCCTCAAGGGATGGAACCCTAACCCTAGTATTCAAGATGCTCCAAGTGTTCCAAGAAACCCTAGTGCCTCCAAGACAAGAGAGATAATGTACAAAGAAGAAAACCTAAGAGAGAAAGATCAAAATACTCTTCTCACTTCCTAGGGTTTCCTCATGAAACGCCAACACTTCATCTCTAAACACAAGATGGACAACAATGAGCAAGTGAAAGAAAGGACTCTCCTTCCTCTATACATATGAGAGGTAAGGGAAGCCAACAATGCACAAGTGGGCCTAAACCCTTACAAGCATCTTACTACAAGCAAGTAGGCCCACATATGTGAAGCGCTAAACTCCAAGGGTACACATGACAAGCTCCTAGAATGATGTGGTACACAATCAAGGTTCCAAGGGTGATGTTGCTACACAATATGTGTCCATGTTCCTCTGTCACAAGCCCACATGAACTCCATCGCTCCTCCTAAGCCATGCGCTCCTTGGGGTCCACTCGACCTACATGATCATTGTCGCAACCTAGGTGTCCCCAAGTCAACTTCAAGCCTCCATGCAAGTATCCAAGCGATCCAATGCCATCTAAGGATCAATGCCCCCCTTCAGAATATCCAATTTTCCTTGTCTAGTGCAAGGCATCCTCCAAGCAAGTAACATGTTGTCACAAGGTCTTCAACGTTCCAAAGAAGAAAGCCACATAAGCATCTAGTCAAGGTCTAGCAAATCAAGAGCAAACCACCTCCACTTGTGCATGTCCATCATTAACCAACCAAAGGCTCATCCATACACCATGTACCTCATATCACATGGTCCCAAACTCCAAGGGTTAAGTGCCCTCCTCCACCTAGGTAGGTACCTCTTCAAGTTGAGTAATTGACTTCCGCATTGTGTGCACCCAATGGGTTAGTCAACAAACGGATTAGGGTATCAAGTTTCAACCTCCTAGGCGAGGGTGGCATACCAACACTCTAACTAAGGTCAAGAATCCACTCGAACTAAGCCATCCATGTGTCCATGAAGCATCGCCAACGGTTAGGAGACATGGCGCTCTCCTAGCAAGGTGAAAACACTTTTGGAGTAACCCATGTTACCCCCTTAGGGGTGACAAATTTTAGAGATACCCTCACAAGGGTGTCATGTTGCTGCTTGCATGAGATGTCATGCTCATTTTTCTAGACTAGACAGAGTTTCTCCTGATCTCCATCAAATGTATGATCATGCTAGCTTAGCTGTGGTACAACTCGCCCTCCTCCCTCATTCCTTAAATGACATATGCACTATGGATGGTATAATATGGTTTCAATATGCTTCATTTTGATATTCCATGTATCGATGCTCACTTGGATGTGATGATATAACTTCTTAGTTAGTCATGAAAGTGGTAAACGCTTAATGATATCCAATAACACTTCATAACATTGCATAGTTTTATTATTTGTCTCTTTATACCTTGGGGAACATGTTTTCTTTTAAAAGTGTGTCATTTCTCAGGTCAATTGGTACTTGAGAATGTAGGCTTTCACAGTTAGTCATAATGTTATCTAGCAATTTCGGGAAATACTGTGTAAGAAGATTTTGAAACGTCCAACATTTCGAGTGGACACTCCACCCATCATCAGGGACATTTGAAGCTTAACATGTTTGAAACGATTGCTGAGGTTTGTATTTAAAAAGAAAAAATGGATGTGATTGTTGAGGAATTAGAAGAAAATAGACGTTGAACTCAATTATTATTAATAAAGAGGAGAAATAGCCGTTGAGACCAAATAAATAATGTAGAAAGAATATTAAGGATAAATTAGTATTAATGACTTTTGAAATTATTAAAGAAATGAATGTTTTTTGTTTGTTTGTTAGAAATGTCCGTTATTTGCGGGGCCAACATTTCAACCGTTGACCAAGAAACCACAACCCAGGGGCATCTAAGCTGTCAAAATCACCCAGGGATCACACCTGGCCTGGACTGCACCAACTCTTAACATGGCTGGATTTTTGGGTGTCTCCTCCTAACTAAACACACCGTAAGGGTATTGAACTCGAGTCTCCTAGAAAACGAAACCCACACCTTAACTGGTTGAGCTAGTGGGAGTTGGCTTTAAAGAAATGAATGTTATGAAGAAGGAATAATAATAAATTAATCAAGATTCGTTTGATAATATTGACGATAAATAATAAATTAGTGATAATAATAAAGTGAAAGAAACATATATTTAGGTAGGGTTTAGTAACTGAAATGATCAGAAGGGAGCAAGTAGAAGTCAAAGAACTGATTGTAAATTGTGAACATAGATAAATAAACATATAGAGATATATGATTGCTATATGATTAATAATGTAGTTGAAATAAGATACGGAGAAATAAAAGAATTTAAAAGAATTAAAAGAGAACACATATATGATGATATTAATGGGAACAAGAGATTAGGAAGACAAGCTTAGATCAAATATGAAACCAAGATATCAGGGATAAACCATAAAAGATCCAATAAAAATAAGGGAACTAGAGTTGGGAGGACAATAAAGTAATGGAAGTTGTTGAAACTAATGAGGATATGAGGGTTGTTTAATGATAGAATAAGGTGGTGATCAGGATTTAATAAAGGGTAAAGTCAAAGAGTTAAATTGAAGAGGCAAGGAGAAATCAACTATATGAGGAGGCTTTAGTGACAAGAAGACTCTAAAGGGAAAAATTAGATTGTGAAGACAAACCCAGTGAATGAAAATGAAACCTAATGTTCAAGGTGATGTATGGTTGGCTTCCAAGATTGGCTATAAGTTTGTAGCCATCCTCACGATTGAAATTATTAGAATGTTTTTCAATTTCGATGGCTTCCCGAATAAGGTGAGAGGAGTAATAAGGGGCGAAGGAAAGAATTTTGGTTTGGTCAAAACAAATGAGGTGTTTGGATTTGGAGGAGTGTTCGGCGATAGCTGATTTGGAGATACGGTTGTGGGTGGTATCAACTATATGCTCTTTAAGACGGGCTTTGAAGGATTTACCAGTTTGTCCTATGTAAGATTTTTCGCAGGAGCAAGGAATTTGGTAAATGCCTGGTCCAAGCATTGGGTCGGGTTTGTCAATTGGTACTTATCCTAGATAGTGTTGACCACATCCTAACCATGCTAGACATCTTCCACCTTCCCTGTATCATTCATTCCATCCATATAAAGATATTCTATTATGATCATGTATGATTTCTCAAAGGTCAAAAGAAAAGGTCCAAATGATAAAAAGACTGAATTAATAAAGCCAAAAAGTCTAGAGGTGAAGAGCTAAAATCAAAAGTCAAGAATAAAAGCTTGAGCAATGCCACCTCGCTATGAGGCCAATACCCCTAGTCCCTAGCTTGTCTATCAATAAAGAAAAAGGGACTTGTTTGATAAACCGAACATTTAAAGAAAAAGACATAAAGGGGTACTAAGAAACAATGACAAGGAAAGGTAACTCAATTAAGAGTTTCATAATCTCCCGCGTTCCTATAAAACTCCCCTTTATTTGACATCTAATCCTTGACAAACGATGACTAGGATAGGACACTTAGATGGGTCTAGCTTCATGAACCCTGCCTCATGAGGATCCATTGATAAATTCAGATTTAATCTTTGCTTTCCAATCTCTTTCCTCCCTAAGGTTGTTATGGAATCTAGTAACTTGTTTGAAGGACCTTCCTCAATGGCTGTATTAGCCATTAAGTCTGCTACTTGATTTGCTGTCTCTTTAAATACTGGCTATGTACCTGCTTAATGGTTTTGATTGTCCCCTCTGTCCATTCCAGAGACCTTTCAGGATGCCAGGCAGAAACCTTGTTTATTGTTGAGAGGAAGTCTATTAGTATTATCAGCTTGGTGTCTCCATCAAATATTATCTTCTGGCTTTTTAAGTTTATACACACCTTGACTCCAGCTTTGATTCCTTCAACCTCCACTTGGTTATTTGTTCCCTAACCCAGAACTTCGAGAAGATTGCCAAGATATATCATATTCCTTTCTTTGTCTCTTTCCACTCCTCCGACCCCGGCCTTTCCAGGGTTGCCTTTAGCAGAACCATTATCAGGTGGTTTCCATATCTGTAGGGTGGGAGTCGGGACCTGCCCTCCCTAGGAACTGTCCTTTAATACAGAGAAATATACGTTTTTTGAATTGTGTTTATTCTTAAACTGTTAACTGTTTCATTAGAGTTAAATGCAATACCCTTAAATGTATGCAGTCACTAAAACTAGTTGTCGATCATTGATTGGATTGTCATGGAATCCCCATAGGCAAATGTTTTAAAAGGTTTTCATTATAGGTGATGGAACTTCATTCTGTCTGTTGTGAATGTGTTTAGAGCCTTTATCGTTATCAGATCAGTCACTTTCAGTGAGCCAGGGATCTCAACTGCGTGTTGCTTACCAGGTATAAATTTGTTCATAAATGTCAAAGGTAAATTGTTTTCTTAAAGTGCAGTTATAGTAAATTTTTAATCGATTCTAACTTAATGTTCTGATTGAGAAGTGCAGGGTGTTCCTGGAGCATACAGTGAGGCTGCTGCTGCCAAGGCCTATCCGAATTGCGAAGCAGTTCCCTGTGAACAATTTGAAACTGCTTTTGAGGCAAGTGTCTATCCTTGTCTTGATAGGTGCCATGGTGAGCTAAGCTATTGTGATTATGGTTCCCAATTCCTGGTTGATCACATGCACTCATGGTGACATCTATGTAGTATGAAGTTGAAGTGAGTGTCACTGTTCAGGTGTCTGAATTAGCACTAAACAGAAGGGTATATAAGGCCAAGCACTTGAAAATGACAAAAAGGTTTCCTACTTTCAATTAGAGGAGATGAACAAACTTGTATAAGATCCAGAAGTGAAATATAGAGAACAAAATGCTTTTACACTATATTAGAGGAGATGAACAAATTTAAAGTGGGTGCTTCACCCCATCCATCCAGCTGTTTGCCTAGAAGGGACTACATTAGTGTGCTTCTCAGAGCCTTTGCTTTTACGTAGCACATTAGTGTGCTTCTAAGAGCCTTTGCTTCTACTGCTGCGTAATCTGTTTTTTATTGGCATGTTACCAAATGATAGTGCAGAGGGAAATCCCCCAATCATCAATGAGCTTATTCAATATTTTCAGTTCTAACTGGATTATCTCCTCGTCTTTCTTTTTGCATGGTATAAGTAGGTTTGGTGAAAGTTTGGTTGGTCATCTTTCTTTATGCATCTGTGATGTGGCTTTAGCCAGGTAGGTGAAATGTTATATTTTAGGAAGGTAAGAAAAACCACAGGACTAAACCAATCACAAGAGAAACCAACAAATTGAGGACAAATATTTGTAGATACTGACAATCTGGGAAGAGATGTTCTCATTAAAATTGTGGTTACTGAAATTGCAGTAATTGTTGAAGAGATATTGCTCACAAGATAAGATAAATATAACGAATTTTAATGTCCAAGACTCCTATGAATAACCGCAATAGTAGGTCAATGGGAGTTAGAGGTACAATCAGTGTGAGTCCATAGTGGGAGTGCAAAAGCAACTCTTCACCTTAATCTACATGAAGCAAAAAGCCCAAAAGCCAGACAGTGTACACTGTGTGACTGGTTGCAATAGACACATCATTTGTGGAAACAAGAAAATAAAATCTGTTGAGGCAATAAACTGCAGCAGGATCTAAGATGAATACTAAAGATAAGATAAAGATAATTTTATTAATGTCCAACAAATGATGACAAAAGTAGGTCAATGGTACTAAAAGATACATCCAGTGTGAATATCACGTGGAAGTGCAAAAGCAACTCCTGGATAATGCTGAAAGCAAGATAAAGAAAGCTAAAGAAAAAGTGCAGCCTAGATAAGTATCTAACTAAACTAATCACTAGGTCTAGCTAACCCAAAAGATATATATAACAGTATCATTGGTTTGGTGATACAAAGTGAGAGTCCAAGACTAGAAAACTGGGCATCTTGATGCTGGTCAAGAGAGAGAGAGAGAGAGATCTGAGGATGATGTCAATGATGTCAAGGTCTCTTGGGCACAATGACCAAGGGCAAGGGGGGCAACCGGGGCATTGGCTCGCTGTTGGAGTCCTTAGGTACCATAGTGGAATGCGGTTGTACAATCCTGGGGCGACAAAGTAGCTCGGGCAGGTACTTCCACACTAGGGGTGTTTGGTAGTGTGGAAGGGCCCCCCATGATATCTAGACAACTTAATGTTGGTGAGGATCACTTAAGTCAACATGATATTAAGTCATAACCGTTGGATGTGACTTAAGTTGTCTCAATGCTTGATTAAGTCCCCACCGTCAGATCTAGATCTTGAGGAGAAGATCTAAGGGCCATGATTCAATGAGAGAGAGGCTAGGGTTTATAAAAGACCAAGAGAGCCTCATTTCTTATTATCTCAAGAGAGGACAACCAACTAAGTGAGAGTAGTTATTCCAAAGAGATCTAGTGACTGGTTGAGTCGAACGAGTCAAGGAGGGGCCGAGTAGGGTTAAGAGGAGGCCAAGTTGGGTCATATTAGCTAGGAAGGGGCTGAGTAAGGGCCCAAGCATTCTCCAAGAGCAAGATATCAACAAGAGAGAAAAGATACAGGTTGCCAAGGAAGAAATCGGGCTACCCATAAATTGCACCAAGTAGCTAGGCGGTCGTACCAGCTGTACGATACTCTTTTGATCTAGTGACTGGCTGAGTCGAACTAGTCAAGGAGGGGTCGAGTAGGGTTAAGAGGAGGCCAAGTTGGGTTGTATTAGCTAGGAAGGGGTTGAGTAAGGGCCCAAGCATTCTCCAAGAGAAAGATATCAACAAGAGAGAAAAGATACAGGTTGCCAAGGAAGAAATCAAGCCACTCATAACTCACATCGAGTAGCTAGGAAACTGTACGACTGGTATTTATCACCAAAGGAGGCTAAGAGCGTGCTGTACGGGTGCTAATAAGGGTAAAGTAGTTCTGGTTGAGAGTATTATAGCCTAGCACAACAAAAGAAAGAGAACCTGAGCCATCAAAAGAGTACCGTACAACTGGTATGACCGCCCAACTAGCATAAAAGTGACTGTACGGAGCCGTACAGTTGGTACGACCCCCAAATCAGTATCATTTTGATGTTTTTGTATGAGTCATTGACTGAGAAATAATTGTATTGAGGTTTTCCCCAGAGGAGTGGGGTTCCCAGAATATGTTTGTTGATGTCTTTTGTGTGGCTGTCTTGAATATTTTACTGTTAATGTTTATAGCATGAAATGTGTGTTTTCCAGTCAGTTAATCAGATCTGAAACTTATTGTGTTTGCTGGTTAATCTATGATATTTGTGCTATAAAAGTTTTACATGGTATCAAAGCAAAGCTTGTGACAACTCCAAAAGACCTGTTGAAGTTCTGTGCTCCAGTGACAGAGCTGAGGAATTCGACCCAACTACCAAGGAACCCTAAGTGAGTTGAATTAGGTTTCTTTCAGCAGATCGGTCAAGTTTGACCTTGTGGAAGAGTGCCGTATGGTGTATGACCTTGCCAAGCTGTAGAAGAAGGATTTGTAAAGGGAGGGCCGATTTGTGCAGTCTAAGAGGGAGCTGGTTGTGGTTGGCCAGATTCCAAGTAAGGGATTCTAAGGGTCAGATCTGTTGATATTATGGTAGCTGCGAGAGGTATTAGCTTCCACATGTAACCTTTGATGAGACTAGAATATTCCGGGAAGCAAGAGAAACCCTCAAGCTTTGGATAATAACCCTAGAAGACAAGTCAACTTAGTGGAATAAATTAATATTGAGTTATTAGCCCCCAGGAAGAGAAGTCGGCCCAGTCAGTTAAGATAGAGAAGTATAAATAAAGGGAGCTAGATCTCATTTGTTACTCACTCACTCACGACTGCATAAGGACAAGAAGTGCGCATGAGTAAAAGAGAACTGCAACTGTTGCAGTAGTGATTTTGTCTTGGCTTATAGGTTTGGAATTTCTGCTTGGTCTTTGGTTATCCTTGCTTGGTGTGCTAGCCTTGGTTGGCTATTGATCTCCTACCAAAATTATTCTGTCTGTCAAGGTTAAGGTGCTCGGGGGTGGCCTTTGTCCCTACGGTTGGGTGACAATATTGCTATATTGTCTATGGTTAAACGAGCACACCCATTTTTCTAACAGGTTATGGGCCCACACCTCCTTCAGTCAGTCTAACCACTGGAAGGAAGCTAATCCATAAGATTATCAAGCTCGTTGAAGAACTTCCGCTAGGGTTTCTAGCAGGTGCAGTTACTGAAGCAATGCTGCTAGGGTTACTAGCAGGTGCAGCTGCAAACCCTAAAACCTCTTGCCCAACACCTTATGATGGAACACTTTACTCAAGGAGAGGATATTCTAGTGTGCCTTAGTCCAGCGCACCTATTGACACTCTTAGAAGGCAAAAACGTCAAAGTTGAAATTTTGGGTCAAAGTCAACGTTTGACCAGCTATCAGTCAACATAAATCATGAATGAAAAGGCATATCATCTACACTATTCAACTCTTACAGGAACTCTTGAAGATGACATGTGGATAATTGACAGTGGAGCTTCCAGGCATATGACAGGAAACCAGGTCAGACTCTCCAATTTGAATGAAAAGAAGACATCTCACAAAGTAGAACTTGGAGACAAGAACACCTATCCAGTCAAAGGAATTGGTCAAGCCTCCATCAAATTGGAATCAGGTAACAATTTTCATTTGAGTAATGTCTTATATGTACCTGGTTTAGAAAAGAATCTTGTATCTATATCTTGCTTAGAAGACAAAGGAAATCCGAAATATAATAGCCTTTGTAGATGGTGAAGTACTATCTTGGTCTAGAAACTCTAGCATAGAGAATGCTAGAGTTATTGGAACTCGTGAAGGTAGATTATACAGACTACTGGAACGTAATGATGAAGCTCTTGTACATGATGAAGTCAATCCGAGTGAACTTTGGCATAGAAGGTATGCTCATCTTAACTATCAAGCATTACCTTTCCTCAAGAAAATGGTTGAAGGAATACCAAAACTACAATCTACACATGAAGGAATTTGTAGAGGATGTGCACTTGGTAAAAATGTTAAGAAGCCATTATCAAGTAGCGATAATAGACCTAAGGAAATCCTAGATCTAATGCATTCAGATGTTTGCGGTTCGATGCCAGTCAAATCTCTAGGAGGTTCTCTTTATTATGTAACCTTCGTAGATGATTACTCAAGAAAGACTTGGTTATATCTCTTGAAGACAAAGGATGAAGTTTTCAGCAAGTTTCAAGAATTGAAAGCAGGAATAGAAAACCTCACAAGCAATAAAATCAAGACTTTCAGAACAAATAATGGAGGAAAATACACATCCAAGCAATTTGTTGCCTTTTGCAAATCAAGAGGGATTAGGAGGGAGCTAACTGTTCCTCATAATCCTCAACAAAATGGTGTAGCAGAAAGGAAGAATAGATCCATTGAAGAAACCGTGAAGGCACTAATGAATGATCAAGGTTTATCCATGTATTTATGGGGAGAAGCAACCATGACAACAATATATGTTCAGAACATAAGTCCCCACCGCATATTGAAGGATATGACTCTAGAAGAAGCCTTCTCAGGAAATAAACCTAATGTGGAACACTTAAGAATCTTTGGGTGCCTTGTTTACATTCATATCCCCAAGGATAAAAGGAAGAAACTAGAACCCTTAGGAAAGAAGGGCATATTTGTTGGATATAGTGAATCCTCCAAAGCCTATAGAATCTATATTCCATAACAACATAAGATTGAAGTCAGCAGAGATGTAACCTTCAATGAGAAGACGACTTTCAAGAAATCTATAGAAGAATCCATGGAAGAAGAATATGAAGAGCCTAAAGAAGAAAGCACCTGTCTTCCAGAAAGTCAGAATGAAGACCCAGAACAACTTGATCATTCGATGCAACCATGCGAACCTATTGAATCAATCATTGAACCCAAAACTAGAAGACGTCTAGCTTGGCTTGAAGCTACTCTACAAGAAGTAGAAAGACTCAAATCTCCAAGTGGCACTTTCAGAGAAAGCAAGAAGCCCAAAAGATTCTCCAGCTATGCAGCATGTATGACAAAACTTATAAATGAAAAACCCACCACATTTGAAGAAGCAGTTCAAAAGAAACAATGGAAAGAAGCATTGACAGAAGAATACCAGTCCATCATGAAAAATGACGTATAGGAAATTGTACCTAGACCTAAGGAAAAATCAGTGGTAACTTCAAAATGGGTCTACAAGATCAAACATGCAGTAGATGGAAGCATAGATAAATACAAGGCAAGGTTCGTGGCTAGAGGGTTCTCCCAGAAGGAGGGAGAAGATTATGACGAAACCTTTGCTCTTGTTGCCACATATACTTCTATTAGAGCCATTATTTCTCTTGCTGCTTCCATGGGATGGAGTTTACATAAGATGGATGTAAAGACAACCTTTCTCAATGGAGCAATCAAAGAAGAAGTATACATTGAAAAACCTCAAGGTTTTGAGGTGCATCCCAAAGACACTCATGTTTGCAGATTAAAGAAAGCCATGTATGGATTCAAGCAAGCTCCAAGAGCTTGGTATGCCAGAATTGACAGTTACTTAATAAGACTTGGTTTCTCTTAGAGTCATGCAGATCCAAATCTATACTACAAGGTTGTGAACAATGCACCTGTGATTCTACTGCTGTATGTCGACGATTTATTCTTGACAGGTGTGTTATGCCCACTTTTTAGGGATAACTAGGATATCATGTCTCGAGGCCCACATGTCCTATACATGGAGTACCGAGAGCAGGATTGACCTGAGCATGGTCCTGGAGGGCCCACCTTTTCTTCTTCCATCGTCTTTATCTTGACAGCAGCAACAACATCCATCACCATCGGTTTGGTCCTGTATCAAAAGAGGTTCTTGCTTCATGAGGTAATTAATCCAAGTATCATGGTATGTGTCACATTTGATCATTAAAATATTTAAATGTATGTATCTGATTCCTTTTATTTCTAACGATTGCTTGGACCTTACATTTGCCCACTTGACCATGTCTGGGGGTATTCACAGTGTGTCCTAGCAAGCCTTTGTCCATAGGTTTGGTTTGCCACTGGGGGGACTTCTGAAAATCCATCTTCCGCTCCCATCATAACACCACTATTTCATCTTATTTCTCGCTCACTTGTCCCACTCCCCTTGTCCGGGCATAGGGTTGAATTTTCTTCAGGATTGCACCTTGTCTTGTGGGAAGAAGGGGCTAAAGGCCCAGAAGGTAAAAGCAAGCTGGTAAGAGATAAAAGCCTAAAATAAAACCTCGAGATGCTTTGCCCAGGGATCCCCAAGAAAGTAATAAAAGGATTCTCAACAAAAAACTAGAGGGACCCGGAAGAAAATAATAAAACAAGACCTAGGCAGAGGATAGGGGGTCTCATCACGAGCCAACCTATTAGGTCCATGGGTACCTAGCAGTATGACATTGCCACCAGCTGGTTACAACGCTAGGGCAGTGACTCTTGGTTGCATGGCCAAGGGAAAGGGGGTCTCATCACGAGCCAACCTTTCATTTCTGTGAAAGTACTTGTGGGTAACACTGCCACCATTGGTCACCACGCCAGGGCAGTGTCCCCTGATTAGCTCTTGAACAAAAAGAAAAAGAAAAGCAATAAAAGAATAAAAAGAATAAAGGAAAGAATGGGCTTGGAAAGAATGCATCCATGATAGGTACAACTCGCCTTCTACAAAGGCACCCACAGACAACACATTGCTTCCTTGGCCCTCACTGCACCCACATGTTTGGACTTCCCCTAACCACATCACCCACTCACACGGTTTTGATGAGGTTTTCTTCTGGGAACTCACCTTTTTCGATGGACACTGGCCCAATAGAACGTCTTGTCTTTTCCTCCAGATTTGTATACCAGACTTGTGTAATTTCTTTGAACTATTGACAGAGGTATTAGGGATTTTATGCATATGTTTAATAATATTAATGATGAGATGTGATTGACATTGCTATGACCTCTGTGACTAATGAGCCCATGGAGGGCGTAGCCTTTGATGTGCAGGACCATGCCCGATGGACAGGTACCATTTGGATTGGTACACATGGGGAGATGATCAGTTCAGACCTCCATGGGGCTGAAGAGCCCACCAGATGGATGTTGAGACCCCATCAGGGGGCAGAGACAGGGCAGAGGACGATCAAAGACTTTGCACCAGAGAAGAAGAGAACATTCCACCAGAGGCACCCCGACACTACTTGGCCTAGGGGGATTGACACACTTTCAGAGGGACGTTGGCTCTAGATGGCCCAGGACATCACCAGGAGGCTTATGATGTCATCATGAGCATGTTGGCAGATGGACAGGGCAGTTGGCACGTGTGGCAGCTTGGAGGAGCCCAATGAGGGATAACGTCTTGCTTCAGGAGGCTACATTTGCCCTAATAGGGGATAACGTCACCCTAAGAAGGGTTGACGTCTTACCTTTTTGCTTGATTAGGGTTTTAACTTGACAATTTAATGTAAAACAATATGATTTGATATTTTGGCCTTGTCGGCCTTTTACCTGACCTAAAATGTAAAATTAGGTCAAGGTTTTGTATAAATGAGGGATTTTGACTCTCATTTTATCATCACTACTTATTCACTCCATAAGGAGGTCTGAAATTTGCACCCTATCTTGGGTTATTGGATAATTTGGTGATGCGCACTTGTTGAAGGAAGGCTGTTTTGGCATATTTTGGTTTCTCTCTTGAAGGAAGGTGTTACAACTAGGGTTTGCACATTTATTTCTTGGTGAATTGTAAGTATTTTTCTACAAAACTTCTTGAATCAATGGTTGTAGTTTAATTTCTTGCATGTATTTATGATTATTGCTGAACAAAAGCCCTAGGTGACAAGCACACAAGTAGGTCCTTGTCTCATTTCCCCTAATAGAGAGATTTTCAGCCATTGATAGAGATAGGAGAGCCTAACCGTAGCTACACCCTCTTCTTCTCTTCATTTATTGCTAGCCGTACTATTTTTGAAGCCAAGAAGAGTGAGACCTCCCTGGCCTAGGTTTACTACACTAGGGATGTACTCTTTCTAGGGTTTGTTGAAAGGCCTTGCTGTAGCAACACCTCCCTCATCAAATCCTCTTGTTTTGGTTATATTTTGTTATTATTGAGCTAGCCGTTTGCCAGGAAGGAGGAGAGAGCACGAGGCCTTGCTTTAGCAACACCAGAGTGAGCCTCTCTTCCCTAGGGTTCCGATTTTGAGGCCTGCTTTAGCAGCACCTCAAAACTTTTCCCTCTAGTCCTTGAAATCTTGCCTCCTTCAACCAGTGTGTCCTTCACTTATGACTCCATTAAACCCTAAGGCACTGATCTAAAAGTCCTCCAACGTTGAAGTGAAATTGGTCAAACAACTCTCAAACTCTTTGAATCTCAAACGCTAACTATACTAACCCTAACCTACTAACCCTAAGTGTTGCCGCCACCTTATGCTATTTGTATCATTAATGCAACAACGTTTTGTCTTTTGAGCAATTAAATGGTGATTTAGGCATAAGTTCATTGAAGTGTTGGTTTATTACATTGAATGCCACATCATTTTAATAATTATTGATGAAGTGATATGATTTTTTTCTATTGCTATGGATAAACATTGACTCCGTCAATATTTATATTCAAATTGCTTATAAGTTCATCAGATAGTTCTTGATTGATATGAAGTACTAACCAAAGCCTGCATATATCAGTTTATTGTTGCTTTGTTCTTGGGTAGGGATTCTACTTGGTTATTGCTTCTAGTTATCTTTATTGGCTATAAAGCCGGACTATCTGTTTTGGTGGTGATTTGTGAAAGGGGAAACTTGTCATTGTCTGATTATCCTTTAGCCTCTTCAAAGCCCCAGGTCACCGGGGACGTCTCCCCTGTGCCTCGCCTCCCTAAAGAGAAAGGACCATCCCATCGTGGTGACATTGGGTGGGATAGGTTCCTGTTATGCCAGTTTGGCTTTCTACTTTATAGCCTTTCTTCCTAAGCTACAAACTATGCGATAACATTTTGGCGTCGTTGCCGGGGAACATTGAGTCAATTTTCCTCAAACGACAAACCTTTTTGGTAAGCCTTTCCTCAGAGCCTTATCTTACAAGCTTACCTAGCGACTCCACTAAGGTGTCTTTCCTTTTGTTTGATAGTTTCAAGAAAATTATCTGGCGACTCCACTGATGTCGAAGCTAGCGATGACTTCACAATGGGATCCCTGGAATTACAAGCCTTTAGACATGAGCAAAATCCCTGGATACCCACGACAAATGTCCCCGATAAAAGAAAGATGGCTCCCTAGATTCACTAGTAGCGATGGGAAAGAGCTGATTTTCATGTGAATAATTTTTATTTTTATTTTGGATTCCATCCTGTCGATGATGATGCCGAAGATGTAGTGATGAAATTTTTTCCCATCACTCTTCACGGGAATGTTAAAAAATCGTATGATAATCTTCTCGACGCTAGCATCACCTCCATGGACCAACTAGAAGAAGCCTTTCTCAAAGAATGGAGCATAAAATTGAAAGACATCTCAGTACTACTAAAAAGATTCGAGCATATAAAACAAACTGAGAATGAAACCCTATTTGACTTCCATAGTAGGTTTGAGGGCACACTATGCCAGATTCCTAGAAGCCATTGTCCTGAAGACAAGTATATTGTCCATCTCTATACCCATGCGCTCCTGGCACACCTAGGTTTGCCCCTCAGTAAAAGGGGCCCAAGGACGCTCAATGAAGCTTACGGCATGGCTACAAGGATTGAACGAAACATCTCCTTATCAGGGATAAAAGACCTCTTTACCTTAGGTACTCTCAGTATGGAAAGTTTGTTTTCCCATGAAAACTTCGTTGATGATTTCCAAGAAGAAGGGGAACAAACCATCATTCAACATGGGATTGCTGAAGACATGGCTGAGGAGATGGAACCCAAGCAAAATGATGAAGTATCAACCTATGCCCCTCCCTTTGATGAAGCAATCCAAGAGCATGTTTCTCCTGCAAGACAAAAGGATGATGAGGTTAGTTGCTTTCCTTTTCAGGATTCCAATGACACCTTGTTCCATGATTAAGAAAATGAAGGAGAAATGGAAGCCTTGAACATTCCTTGCTATACAATCAAAGACAAAGAAGCAGTCCATGAGGATAAAAAAATAACGCATGCTGAAAACACCAAAGTCCTCGAAGCTCTTGCACAAGAAGAAATAGTAAGTTGCCCTCCTTCCCAAGATTTTGATGCTTCTCTACTTTATGATGGGCGAGATAAGGAGGAAGTAAATGTGTCCTTGAATTTTTCAAAACCCGCATGTTATGACACAGATAGTGACATAGTTGATAACATTGATGAGTTCATACGTGTTGGGAGACGTAGGTGGGATATAGTTGGTTATGACATGGATCCCATCTATGACATTGAGAGTCATTTCCAAGTGTTACCTTTAGAATTGTCACAACAGATTACTCTTGATCAGCGGCAACAAGGAAATGAGATTTTTATCCGTATTGTTCAAACACCAAAGGATGACCTAGTACCTTGTTTTCATGATGATTTTCAGTCTTACCTTGAGGGTTTTGATGAGTACCCCTTTGAGCACTTGGATTTTCTCCATGAAGATGATTATCAAACACTGTTGTGCTCAGGTCTTGATAAAAGTAAGGACCTTCTTGGCTTAAAGGAGGATCCTTGCGACGACTTTCCCCAGCCACCTCTGATTACGTCACCTTGTTATGTTTTTAGAGGTGTGGTTGGGAAGTATGTTTTTGATTTTGAGTTTCCTCTGGGGCAAACCCTAGAGTCCAAGGGTTGGTTGAATATTACAAGCTTAAGTTTATCATATCCGTTTTTCAACTTTCCCTTGAGAATTTTCCAGTCGTCTGATACATCCTTGTCAATCCCTTCCCAGGCTTCAAAGTGTGAGAACGTACTAGGTAGCCAGTGTGCAAACCTTTTGAGTCAGTGTTATGAACCTTAGGCTTTTCATGACCCTTTCTAGAGGTGGATTGAATGCTTTCCTTAGAGATGGACTTGGCAAGATTTTATCCCTCCCACCCGCCTCCATGAGTTAGACTTTATGATTTTCGATGACATGATATATGCTCTAACCCATGTCATTTTGTTGCTTGATTTGTCACTGTTCTAGTTTATGATGAAGCACAAAGGCAGGTATTGTGGGACATTGCTGGATTGGCTTCAATGGTTGTTTGACTACACCCAACATCCAATAGGTAAGTACAGGTAAGTAGTTTGCTTTACACTATTGATTGTTTTCTTTCAGTCTATATACATATATATGTATGCTGGGGTGGCATTACCACCCCAATTTTGCTACTGATACTTCTTTCGAGATCGAGCAGGTCTGTAGGTTATGCCAGAGATGCTGAGGTTCTCATGCGCTCTACGGTGAGCACATGTCCCCAAGTTGGAGCCAGATGTTATCCCCACTTTTTAGGGATAACTAGGAGATCATGTCTCGAGGCCCACAGGTCCTAGACACGGAGTACCAAGAGCAAGATTGACCTGAACATGGCCTTGGAGGGCCCACCTTTTCTTCTTCCATCGTCTTTATCTTGACAACAGCAGCAACATCCATCACCATCGGTTTGGTCCTGTATCAAAAGAGGTTCTTGCTTCATGAGGTAATTAATCCAGGTATCATGGTATGTGTCACATCTGCAACAATCTTGGTCTTGTACAACCATCTGGAAGTCACAACTGACTTCCCCACAGGCCTCGGAACCACATCCTAGACATCATTGCGCACAATGGAGTCACACTCCTCGACCATGGCCTCTCTCCAGACCTGATGATCCACTGCCTGCACAAAAGTCTGTGGCTCAATATCTCTGATAGTAGTCACAAGTGCTAAATATGCTCCCAATCTGTCTGGTGGCCTCCTCTGTCTAATCTGACTCTTGGGTCCGCTTACATTCTCTATGGCCTCCTTCAGGGTCTCCTGAAACCATCTAGGTCTCCTCTTCCCTGAAGTGGTCAATGGAGAAGTAAGGTCTCTCTGCCCAAGAGTAATGGCCTCAGGACTCGCCTCAACACTCTGCGATCCTGAAGTCTGACCTCCCTCTGAAGTCTGTGCCCCATCTGACTGAACATGCTCTACCTGTGACCTTGAAGCTGTGCATGGTGACCCTGTCACCTCTGATACTGGTGTACCTGACCACTGAGGCTGTGCTCCCTCTGAGACTGCAACTGACAACTCTGCATCATCCTCAACTGCTCGGCTCGACTCAAGAGATCTCGCAAAAGCCTTATCCTCCTCAAATCTAACATCTCTGCTCACTACCACTTTCCTAAGTGGCGGAATGTAGATCCGATAGGCTTTTGACACCTCTGAGTATCCAACTAGAATCCCCTGCTGAGCTGTGGGGTCTAGCTTCGTCCTCCTCTCCGAGGGGACATGAGAGAAAGTCGAACATCCAAAAATCCTGATATGCTCGACAACGGGCCTCTCGTCAGTGAAGGCCTCCTCAGGAGTCATCTTCCCCAAAATCCTATGGGGGCTTCTGTTCTGTAGATAAACTGCAGTAGCACATGCCTCTGCCCACAAGTACAAAGGCAAACTCTGATCATGCAGCATAGATCTCGCTGCACCAGTAATAGCCCGGTTCTTCCTCTCGACAACCTTGTTCTGCTGGGGGTTGTAAGGTACGGTCATCTGTCTTCTGATGCCATGCTGTGCACAGAAGTCTTCCTCGAGTAGTCGTCAATAAATGTGAGATAATACTCACAACCACTCAAGGACTTCCGAGACATGGGCCCACACACATCCGTGTGTACTAAATCCAGTATCCCAGCTGACCTGCTGTCACTGCTGGGGAACGATGCCTTGGCAAACTTGCCAAGTGCAC
>JASDQU010196394.1:6006-19600 GCA_032191745.1 Picea mariana | reverse complement strand
CTCATTACCCCTTAATTGGGGCATATTATATTAGTAATGTTATTTTATTTATGCCGGCTTTAGGCCATTAGTTGTAATTATACCTCCTAGTCTCCTATATATACCAAGGAGACATTTTCATTTTGAATCATCTTGTACTTGAACATTTAAGTGGGGTAAAAGGAGGTTTCCCCCTTGAAGAGGCTTATTATCTGAAATTATCTCTTGTTCAAGGCGTTGAGTACTTTTTCTGAGGTTTTTCTATGCTATATTGGTATTTGGTTCTTAACAGGAAAACCTGTGTATGCCAAAGAAGACACTTCTAGGGCAAGGTTCAAGCAAATAAACTCAAATGAAAAGAAAAATAAAGGTTTTTAAGAAATAGGAGACACACAAAATCAAGAAAATAGAGAGAAATGAAGGAGAAAAATCATCCAATACCCCAAAAGGGAGATCATCCCCAGTGGATTTACCAATTTTGTTACACGAAAAATATCTATGGAAAGGGGTAAACCAAAACAGACAGAATGACACACACTAATCAATTATATACTCAAGTATGCTAGATAAATGGAAATGATAACAAGATAAGGATACGAGCCTACCTCGTCCATACATCCGAAGAAGGCCTCGACTGATCTCAAGACCAAAATCTTGATTCTTGCAACTTGTCCTCAACAATCAAGATATACAAGCATATAGAAATTATATAGAAAGTTAACATACAAACTAGAATAATCCATTAAAATGTATGACAAACATTCCCATGGAAAGTAATGTAAATATTTGCAACATATAATTGAATGAGAAAATAGTATTTCTATTAATGTAATCAACATAAGTACATAGGTGAAAAACTTATGTAATGACACATATCGAAACTGAGAAACTAAGTCCCTCTAGCTGGGCCTTCACTACTTTAATCCTCCATAAAGGCAAGCTCACGAGTAGGATTCAATGA
This sequence comes from Picea mariana, assembly GCA_032191745.1. Lineage (NCBI taxonomy): Eukaryota > Viridiplantae > Streptophyta > Pinopsida > Pinales > Pinaceae > Picea > Picea mariana. The sequence continues at coordinate 18,660 of JASDQU010196394.1, read as the reverse complement.
GGTTCCCCAGCTCAAAATAGGAAGAGACTGGGGGTTGAACACAAAGAGTTCAAAATTTCAAGGACAAAGGGATGCAGACTCAATATGAAGTGAATTTTTTGTAGAGTGTCTTTTCTCTCAATGGTGTGTGTGTGTCCAAAGGCTTGTATATGGCTCAATTTATAGCCTCCAAATGGAATTTAAGGGTCGGGTCAGAACATTTCCACTATGTGGAAGGACAAGGATCATGGATCTCGTGACATGGCATGGAAATCCGACATATTTTTAATTTTTGAGCACAAAACCCAATGTACGTGGGTTATAATGGAGCAACCTATGTATATGTGAKTTTTTTAACTGTAGGTCATGTATATGRACAAAAATATGTATTTTTAGCTCTAGAGTGAACAAAATGGRGAACTTGAGTGTGCAGAGGGAAAGGGAATKCCATCAAAGCAATATGCATGGAGTGTGGAAAAAAATTCTATAACAATTATATTATGATGCATTTTCATATTTACACGATTTTACATATACATGAACATATCGTAGAAAATATACCTGTTATCACATAATGTTGTCTGGATTTGTATGTGTTCATTGTTGGTACCTAGGTCTATAATTTTTCCTTGTACCTCTCCTTTTCGTAGACCAAATCTTAAGTTTTCCCCCTTTCGGCTTGTCAATCGTTCTCTGCTTTCCCTTATACGTTTGTGCGTCCTGGTTTTCCTCGATGGCTTACCCGAAGGAAGTCTTGGCCCTAAGCCTCTCTATTTTTCTCTAAGGATGAACACCCATCTCCTTTGTTTCAATTTTTGTTCTCTCTGTTCTCCCAGCCCACAAAAATTGTCTAGGTCTTGTTCACGCAAGCCACAACCATGGACACAAAGCACAACTTTCATAACAGTTTATTTCAGATTTGAATCACAAGCAACAGGCGAGTCCATTTTGCGATGGTGGGGATCCCCTATGAAGATTGGATTAGCGGCTCCTGGGTATTCAAAGTTTCATAATTGCATGAAGTGTAGCACAATAATAAGAGTCGAAGTCCTAAAGCGATCACGAGTCGTTGATCTTAAAAGTGGAAAGGTGGAAGCTAATCCCAGTGTTCGGGGAAATTGCTTCGGGAGTTTTTGAAGTGGGGAGTGTGTAAAAATGTCGAAGAGCCGAAGCCCAAACTCCCAAAGAATTTGTGGACTATTGATCTCAAAATCAATAGGGAGTTATTGATATTAGCAGCAGTGCCTGAAGTGTCAAAGTGCCCGAAGTGAGTCTGACCCTTTGATGGAAGAGGACATGCGTCAACGAATCCTCAGCTCTGGGTGAAGCACAAAAGGTAAGAAGGTTTTAAGTTTTGATTTTTCTGGGGCCCGGAGGCCCGAAATGGATATTGACCATCCAAATCCAGATTTCCATGTGGTTCCATATCTAGAGGTCTAGGTAAAAGCAGCAGAAGGCAGAGGAGGTTTGACGTTTGAAAAGTTTGAATCTCGAATCGCGAAGCATATCTCGGTCGTTGATTCAAAAAAGGAAGATCTGATCCATTGATCTGAAGAACACCAGATATGGGCCATTGATCAGGAAGCCTCATCTCAGAACACAAGATCGATGGTCATGCTTCATTGCAGGGTCAGAAGGTGTGCAATTTTTAAATATTTAAGGGTGGGACACAATCAGAACCAATGTTTTGAGAAGGGGACGCATGGCGGTTCATGGTCAATTGCGAGGGAAAAAGCATTTTTCTTTCAAACCACCCTTGGCCATGCCCGCAATCGTGCTTTTGCATAGGTGGGTCACATTGAAGAAGGAGCCAGAGGAAGGGGAGCTAGCCCCCAAGCCCAGAAGAGCCAGATATGTGGCATCCATCAATATGGACATGTGGCACCCTTATAGCTTTGGCACGTAGCCACCCCCTGAGCATTAAGTATCATTCAGTCTCCGAGGAAAAGTAGTAAGTGAAGGGTAGGTTTGGTGGTTGAAACCTCATTTCACCCCATAAATGGAAGAAACGGAAAGTCTGGTTGTGGGGAATGAACCGTCAGCCTGTGGTACCCCTGCGAGCAGATTTCCCTGCAGACCCATGCCAATTTGAGTTCGTGTCTGATAGAAGGACACACATTCAGTATGACAGAAGAATTTGTCGATGAAAATCTTTGAGTTTAGTGATCAGATCACACTCATAATAGTTAAGGACTTTTCTGAGTATAAATACATAGTTTTAATATTTTGTTAAGGTCATCAAGTGGTTGAGCAGAGCTCCCCATTTTGTAATGTTTTGATGCTAAAAAATTTCTCTACTTATGTATAAGATTTGATACTTTTAGATTAATATAAGTCAACCTATTTTCATCTCTTTGTAAAATTTGTTCTAAAACACTCGGGCATGGAGGATCCAATCGAGGGTTGTTATGTTGTTGTAATGTAGGTTTGATTGCAGTGGTATCGTGACTAGTTCTAGTCAGCTTCCTTGTTATATTTTTCCCTCTTACACTGAATGGCTCAGGCATGGAGGATTAGGTCAAGTTGTTGTAGCTGCATGGTGATGTAGGTTTGATCATTGTGCTATTGTGACTGTGTTTTTTGGACATATTTCAGTGCCTGAAACTTGATCTTAAGAGTGATCTTGAGTCTGATTTTTTCTTCTCTGAGTTGCTTGAAGGCCTGATGCCCATAGTAGTCTTATCCACCTTTCTTACTAAGTCTTCCCTCTGCTCACATTTAAACTCAATTCACTGACTGAAGTTAGTTGTGGGCCTCACTTCCCTGTACATTTCTTGTCTAGTTCTGTGTTGAACATCATTCATATATTGAGTTTTGTCCATTTACCTCCACTCATATAAACCAAACATCCACCAAAAAAATTGATGGGTATTGGGCTCATCCTCCTGCAATTTGAGGGTGACTATCAATGCTAACATTCATGGCGTCGTTCTCAGGGACGAATTGAAGACTTTTTCCTGGGATAGAATGACAAAGAAGCTCTGATTCTAAAGGTGCATCAGATATTAGTACCATTGAAGATTGCAACTTTCACCTGGCGAATCCACTATTTCGACTCCACTGTTTTAGTTCTAGCTCCTAAAAGGAAACACACGAGGTCCAATTCACTTCTTCCTCTATCAACGCCTAAAGCTAACCCATAGGAAATTATCAAAAAGTGAAAGAACACTAAAAAAGGTAACTCCACTGTTGTACCAAGTTTTTCTGATAATTTGCATAATCCCTCTTTACAAACTCCAGTAACTGTTTTTGATTCTCCTATTATACAAACTGCTGGAGATTCAATAAATTTAAGTTTTGTGATTTTTGCTGCCGATTTCTCCCCTCCTATTCTTGGTTTGGAAGGAGAGAGATTTGACACCCCTTTCTCCCCCAAAGTTGTGAAGTGGAAGGAGAGATCTTTGACCTTAGAAGACTTTACTACTCCTCCTATTAGAGTTGTTGCAGTTATAGAAGGGGAAACCTCTATTACTTCTAGCCCCTCATCTTTATCTCCTAACGCTCAGCCTTTTCCTTTTTCTCCCAAAAACACAGTTCTAGTTTCTCCTGTTCAAACCTTATATCCCCCTGGTTCTCCTCCAGTTCACATCCCAATGGAAGGTGCTAATCCACCTAAAGACATAATGGCTGCTAGATACACCCCTCTCGTATTGCCTCGGCCTTTGAATGATATCCCGACTGAAGGATACCTTAAGGTGTTTCCCAAGTTCACAGGGGAGGAAAGCATAACTGCAAAGGAACACCTTGAGGCCTTTTACAGTTTTACATGTAATCATGACATCTTGAATCAAGATGTATGGATGAGATTTTTTGTCCATAGCCTTAATGGCGAGTCTAGGAAATCATTTAAGGGCTTGGCCCTGGATCTATTGGTGGGATTCAATCCCTAGATATCACATTTTTAAGACATTGGGGGGGTAAAAAAGATCTTTTTTATTATATTACAGAGTTCAGGGTGCTTAAGAGGAAAGAAGGGGAATCTGTTTCATATTTCTCAAAAAAATTCAATAGGATGTATGGTAAGATTCCCCTTGAAATAAAACCTACTAAAACCTTGACCAAGGTTACCTATGCTAGTGCTTTTGAACTCGATTTTTTCCTCCTTTTGAGAGAAAGAAGGGCCACATCGTTGGTTCATATGAAAGATGCAACCCTTGAAGTAGAATCTAATCTACTTGTAGTAGACAAACTCAAGAGTGAATCTGATAGAGATAGGAGAAAGGGTAAATCTGAAGCTTCAACCTCTGTTTCCTCTGTTGCCCACCCCCTAGAAGATGAAAGTGCCAGGCTAATAAAATCACTTTTTACTGAGGTGGAAAGGTTGAATTTGGAAGCAAAGTAGAGCTATGGGTATCCCCAAAATGTTGATAATAGGGGTAACTTCAAAAGACCAAACAATGCCCCCCAAATCATCTAAAGAGATCAAAGAAACAAAGATAGAGATGATAAAAAAATTCAAGCTCCTCTCCAAAATAACCTTGTTACTGACGAAGAAGGAGAGGAAGAGGAGCTTGATCCTGAAATTCATTGTCTTGGGGACACCTCCTCATTTCCTCATTTAACCCAAGTTGCATATGAGGAGTCTCTCATGGATAGTCAATTAAATGAGTTGAGAAAAGGGGAAAAGCCTAGAAATCATCCAAATAGATATAATCTGAGGTCAAAAACGAAAGAGGGGAAGCTTGATATTTTTGACCAGCCTAGCAAAACTGAGAATCCTGCTAAAGAGGTGATAGACAACAGTAAATAAAAAAAGCTGCAAGACCCTCCATCAGTGGTTAAAATCCTTATCACAAAAGTGAAGGAGATCTAGAAGCCTCCCTCCTCATATATATTAGAGCAGGAATTTCAAAAGATTATGATCCCCATACCTCTTTCAAGGTTGATCGAGTTTCAGGACTTTAGAAGGTGCCTCTCCAAAGTGTGGCAGCCCGAACATTCGTCTCACCCCACAGACTCATTCAACCTTCAAGATGAAAAACCAATTGTTATACTAGGCCCTTTGGTAGAGGATAGATATGATTCCTCACCTCCCTTTTATACATCATTGAACATCCATGATAATTTGTTGCACAATTTCTTGATGGATTCAGGGGCATCTCACAATATTATTCCTAAAATTGTCATGGATGAGTTGGGGTTGGAAGTTACAAAAAATTACCATGACCTGTATTCATTCGATTCCAGGAAAGTGAAATGTCTCGAGGTTATTAAAGACTTGGCTGTCTCCTTGTTCCAATTGCCAATGAAGAGTTTGGTCATGGATATAGTGGTAGTTGATGTTCCTCCTAAGTTTGGGATGTTTTTTTCTATATCATGGATCAAAATACTAGGGGGAACTTTGCAGATGGATCTGTCATATGATACCATTCCTGTGTTCGGAGGGGAACATAGAAGACTTTATAGATAAGAAAAACTTGGCTACATTATCAGTGATGAAGCCAATCCCATCAACCCCCCATTTTCTCAGTTGATACTAATTTAGGAACTAGTATTTTGCATCTATCTAATGTTCCTCATCCTCCTATTGAAATTAGAAAGAAACCTATTACCTTTTGCAAAGAGCCTCCCCACAAGACCTCCGCATGGAATATTTTTTTTGATGGAGCCTCTTCTAAGGAAAGTGCTAGTACTGGAGTAGTTTTTATTTCCCCCACCCAAGAGACCATATCTCCATCCTGGAAGTTGGAATTTGAAACAACAAACAACATGGCAGAATATGAGGCTCTTCTCTTGGGTTTGAGAGCTACCAAAGATAGGAAAATTGAGGATCTAGCGGTGTTTGGAGACATTGAGCTGATTGTTCGTCAAGTCAAAAGGCCAAAACAAAGGTACACTAAGGTTGTAAGAACTCTAAGAAAATGCAAACAGTAAAAAATGGACAAAAAGACTAATTACCTACAAGATTTCTAATAGAAAAAGTTCAATGCTCTAGTGTCAAGGGAACCAGATTGTTGCAACGCTCTGTGGAAGCCTAGTAGGGAGCGCCAATGCTCTGGTAGCATAGGCAAGGGAGTGCTAGCCTCTCAAAAGTCAGAAAAATGCCCAGAAATCCAAAAACTCAAGCAAACTCAGAAATTCAAAGTGTATGGGATGAAGTAAAGAGCCAATCAACACATCTAAGAATCGGAGACACAATATGAATAAGATCAAAAAGTGAGCAAAGGACAAAACAAGATCTAGGAAGGAAACCAAAAACTCAAAGTTTCCTCCCTAGTGGAGTTGCCAATTTTTGTTACAGGAGAATCCCCATGTGGACAAGTGGATTCCCTCTTGGATACTAGACCCCTATAACTAAGACAGAAAGGTGCAAATCTTGAACACTGACATTCCTTCTATTGAAGATAAATTAGTTGAGGAATAAGAAGAAAGGAATATAAATACATTTAATAGAGTTTGTCCTTGATTGATCCAGGCTGATCTTGATCTCCAAGTTCTTCAGAAAGTCCTGCAATCGAAGGAACAACAACAAAAAAACATACTTCCTATTCCTACCATGATTAGCTTCGAAATAGATCTATCAAAAAGAACAAATTCATGAAACATACATAAATTTGAAGAAAACAAGCCAAGCATATATTATATTAATGAAAACAAAGAAAAGTGCTTACAACCATAGATGTAGATGCAACAGCTTCACCAAGCTCTCTTTGTCTAGACCCTTGCTCAAAAGTTCCATGATCAGAATGGCTGTAATTTTCACTGATAAATCTCCCTTATGAGATCATAAGTTTGATGCCTCTAAACTACCATGTTCTTTTCACCATGAGAAGTCCTCCTTATATAATCTTGGAGAGGCCCAACCACCTTAGATATTCTTGGGATAGGTTGAGGATATTTCTTCATCAGTTTTGGAGCCTCCCTAAGATCCATCCTTGACCCTGGATTCAAATCCAACTAACTCCAGAGATGAGGGGGATTTTTCCCTGATTTTCCTCAAAAGTCAAAGATTCACTCAAGCAGACCAACACTCCCTCAAAATAGGACACATAGTATTGAAATTGTCCCCCAAAGAAGGGTAGGGAGTGCTGGCACTCCCTGACAGTGGGTAGGGGAGCGCTGACCAAAATTTCATTAAAAAATCCCAGTTCTCTCTTAGAAGGGTGTACAGAGTGATGGAACGCTCCCCCAAAGAGGGGTAGGGAGAACTAGTGTAAATGTGTTGAACCTACTCAGAATAGATCTAGATAAACAATGATACACACATTTACAAAGAGAATTGGAAAAAGAAGAAGAAGAAGAGAAAGAATGGAAAGAATTCTCATTAACTGTTATGAAAATGAATAGTTTACACATGATATACTCTGTATAACTCAATGAGTTAGACTTGAGGTGAACCAAGTTGCCACAGTGGTGGTCTAGAGTGATATGGACACACAACAATAGTTATGGGAGTGAACTGCCACCTATTCTAGTCTCTCAGGCAGTTACGGGAGTGAACTGCCACCTATTCTAGTTTCTCAGGTAGTTATGGGAGTGAACTGCCACCTAGTTGAGTTAACTAGTCAACTAGCCTTCAGTTAACTGACTGAACAGAGAGTAGTGAGGAGTTAACTTAGGGAATCAAGGCTAATGCGCCACTATGGTGATGATACCAATGAAATGTCGAATTAGCATGGTGATGATCCCATTATTGCATGGTGATGATCTCAATGCAACATCTAAACTCAACTCAACTAGTCAAACTGAAGTGTGAACTGAAAGAGAATATTCTCCAGGTGGAATATTCTCTCCTAAAATATAGGAGACTGGATAATGACTAATTATGACTAATAAACAATTAAAAACCTTAGGAAAAAGAAATTATAGGTGTGTGTGAAGTAACTCCAACACCCCCCCTGAACATCACTATGGTGAAAATAAAGATTGGGTCCCAACAATGAGGCCATGTTAGGTAACCAAGTACAAAAGATACACTCAAAATAAAGTGAGGAAAGAGGGGGGAAATCATGGTAAAAACCCCCCCTCAAGGTACAATGTATATAAAAAGAAGAACTACAGTTGCTAGGCAACTATGTCCTTCACTCCAAGATGACCTCACAGAGAATGGAATTTCTGCTCAGTGAAGGTCTTGGTGAAAATGTATGTCGTTTGTTCTGTTGAAGTACAGAACTATAAGTCGATGATCCCCTCGTGTACCAAGTCCCAGATGTAGTGCATGTGGATCTTGATGTGCTTCATCTACTGCCTATGAACTGGATCTCTGCAGAACTTCAGAGTGACCTGGTTGTCACACTAGATGACGATCGACCGATGAAACTGAATGCCCAACTCAGTGAGAAAATGTTGTAGCCACATAGCCTGAATGGTTATGTTAACTACCCCTCTGTACTCTGCCTCGGCTGAAGATAGAGAAATGGCAGCTTGCTTCTTTCTTGACCAACAGATAGGCTTGGAACCAAGACTGAGTGAGTAACGAGATGTGGACTTGCGATCAATGCTCTCACCAGCCCAGTCAGAATCAGTAAACCTGATGAGATCTAATGTATATTATGTTTCATAATGAATCCCAAACGTGATGGTTCCCTATATGTATCGAAGGATACGCTTTGCCACTTTCCAATGTAGCTCATGCGGCTCCTGCATGAACCTGGAAACTGCTCCAACTGCATATGAGAGGTCTGGTTTGGAGTGTGTGAGATACAACAATATCCCCACTAGTTGTCTATACAGTGTGTTGTCAACCAGTGGAGTCTCCTTGCCATCCTTAAGTTTGACTCCTGATAGGAAGGGAGTCTGAGCAGACTTGCAGTCTGTCATGTGAAATCTCTCAAGGAGATCTCGTGCATACTTGGCTTGAGATAGTTTGATACCTTATGCATCCTGATTGATCTCAAGTCCAAGGAATACATGTAGCAGAACCATGTCCATCATCAAAAACCTGTCATGAAGAATCCTTTTGACTGCAACAATCACTGAAGTCAAGAAATCGGTGATCAACAAATCATCGACATACAGAACTAAAAGTAGAAGTGAATCAACCATCTTGAGAATTTATACATTCGGCTCTGATTTAAAATGTACAAAGTTCTGTGACAATGGGTAGGAGTCCATCTTGGCATACCATGCCCTCGGAGCCTACTTGAGGCCATAAAGTGACTTCTTTAGTCGACAGACCAAAGATGAGTCTTGCATAAATCTCTGGGGTTGATCCATGTAGATCTCCTCAGAGAGATCACCATGAAGAAATGCATTCTTCACGTCCATCTGATGGACTTCTCATCCCTTGGTTTCCACAATGGCAAGGGCCAATCGAATGGAATCTATCTTCACTACTAGAGCGAAGGTCTCATCATAGTCAATACCATGAACCTGCTGAAAGCCTTTGGCGACAAGGCTAGCTTTGTATCTGTTGATTTGTCCATCCGTTGCCCTCTGGGTTCTGTAGAACCATCTGCATCTAACAAGTTTCCTCCCAGAAGGAAGGGGAACCAGATCCCAAGTTTGGTTCTCGAGGAGGGATATGTACTCCTCCTGCATGGTGGATTCCCTAAAGAGATTTCCAACAGCCTCGCCATAAGACTATGGATCTAAAGACTGAACCAAGAAAAGATTCTTGGATGGCAATGGTTCAGTGGCAGTGAGTTCAACAGGAGGCTCCTTGAAATTAGATCGAGTCCTCCTGGTATCGCCTAGATCACCAATGAGATCCCCTACATCCTGAAGAGTAGTCTGTGCCCACTTGGGCCTCTACTTTGGCTCTGCAACTGCATCTAGATGCTCTGACTCTGCATCTGACTATACTAACTTTGAATCTAAATCATCTGAGTCCNAAGGTACATGTGAGACACTTTCCTCTAATTGGACACTACGCTCAATGATGAGCCGGTCCGAGGAAAGATAAATAAGATGATATCCCTTCACACCGTCAGGGTATCAAACAAAAATGCACTCAGTTCTTTGTGGATCAAGTGCCTTCCTCTTTTCAGAGGGAATCCTGGCCCATGCACGTGAACCAAAAATATGAAAGTGGGTCACTTGTGGTTTGAGGCTACTCCAAGCCTCGTATGGGGTCTTATCCTTGACAGATATATGGGGAGATATGTTTTGGATGTATCTTGCATAGTTAAGTGCTTCAGCCCATAGTCTCTGTGGTAGTGACTTTGCATGCAACATGCAAGATGCCATCTCCTTTAAAGATCAGTTTTTCCACTCAACAACTCTGTTTTGCTGCAGAGTGTAGGGAACTTTATGCTGCAACTAAATCCTTGCCTCATGGAAAAGATTATGAATCTCATGATTCACATACTCTCCCTCGTTATCAGTTCATAGGACTTTGATCTTATTTCCGGACTGTGTCTCAACCAAAGATTTGAAATCTTTGAGGTGTTGAAAGACCTTGGATTTTTTCCTGAGAAAGTAGATCCATGTAAAACGTGAGAAATCATCAAAAAAAATGGGAAGAAAACTCACTTTGATGATCGATGGATGCAGAAAATGACCCATGAGGTTACTGTGGATTAGATCTAAAGGTGCGGAAGCTCACTAAGACTTTCCCTTGTCGAATTTCTCTTGAGGGTGTTTTCCGAGAACACATCCCTCACATTGTCCCTTGGAGAAATGGATGTCTGGTAGAACATCAACTAATTTGTTCTTGCTAAGTTGTTGCATGTATCTAAAATTGAAATTTCAAAACCTTTCGTGCCATATCCTACTACTTTCATTAGCATGAGTAAGAAGTAAAGTAGAATCAAGTTCAATGAATTCAGAAAATGTATACAATCTAGACCGATGATTTACCTCACCGGTAGCAACCCTAGAGTTAGTTTGCATGTCGTAGATGTCCATGGAATTTGGTGTGAAGATGACTTTCTTTTCAGTGCCATAATTCGTCATCTGATACATAGAGAGAAGGTTGACAGAAATCTTGGGAACATGTAGCACGTTCTCGAAGCTTCCGTTGGTGAGTTCAATCCTTCCTTTGCCGGTGACTTCGACAAAAGAGTTGTCCCCCATTAGAATAGGAGGACCTTTTCATGCATCCAAAGAATAATATACTACTTCTGAGGCATCCATGTGATGTAATGATCCTGAATCTACGATCCAAGCATCGAGAGAGGAGTTAATGGAAATCAAGGCATGGCTAGAATTTCCTTTCCTGGAATTTGGATCTTCTGGGTTCTTCTTCTTTGCACCCTCGGGGATGTGATCTCCAAGGTTGTTTTTATGAAGTATCTGAGACATCAGATCTATTTGTTTTTTCATGCATGTAGATTTTGAATGGAATCCTTTGTGGTAGTATGTGCATTTCTCTCCTTTTCTTCCCTTTTCTCCTTTGGATTCGGAGGCATTGGTGAAGGGTTTTGTGTACCCTTCCTTCTTCATATGTTCATGATATTTCTTCTTATCTTTATCTTTATATTTCTGATATTTGTGTCTGCCATCATGCAAAGTGAGTGAATGCACCCTTAGGCCTTTGATTACACCCATCTTGATGATCTTGGTTTGCTCTTGTGTTAGGGATTCAATAAAGTCCTCAAGAGAAGGCATCTTCTAGGTGGCTCCAGAGGTGAATCTGACAATATGGAATGTACATATGAATACTGAGAATTTAGGACCAATCTTGGAGAGAATGGTGAGAACCATTTGTTTCTCCTCCTTCGATTTATCAACCTCGCAAGCTTTGAGTTGCGACAGTAAATCCTTGAATTTTGTAAAGAAATCTTGGATATTCTCGAAGCTTTTTGTATCCAATGTGAGAAAATCCACCTCCAGCATGTGTCCCCTCATCTCATATTGTTTTCCAAAGAGCCCTTCCAAGATGGTCCAGGCTTCATTGGGATTGTTACAGAAAGATATATGAAAAAAGAGATCGGGAGAAATAAGACTGCAAATTGTTTTGAGTGCCTCAACCATGTGATTTAAGTACTTGGATTTTTCTATGGCTTGTTATACCCACTTTCTAGGGATAACTAGGAGATCATGTCTCGAGGCCCACATGTCCTAGACATGGAGTATTGAGAGAAGTATTGACCTAAGCATGGCCCTGGAAGGACCGCCTTTTCTTCATTCATCATCTTTTGTCTTGTCAGCAACAACAACATCCATCACCATCGGTTTGATCCCGTATCAGAAAAGGCTATTGCTCCATGAGGTAATTGGTCTAGGTATCATGGTATGTGTCACTTTTGATCATTGAAACCTTTAAATATATGCATGTAATTCCTTTTATCTCTAACAACTGCTTGGATATTACATTATCCCACTTAACCATGCTTGGGGAAATTGACAAGGTGCCCTAGCAAGCCTGTGCCCATAGGTCTTGGTTTTCCATTGGGAGGATTTCTGAAAAGCCATCGTCTACTCCCATCATGGCACCACTGTTTCATCTTATCTCAAACTCATTTATCCCATTCCCTTTGTCCGAGCATTGGGTTGACCCATTTGTAGGATTGCACCTTATCTCGTGGGAAGAAGGAGCTAAAGTCCTAGAAGGTAAAAGCAGCTTATAAAAGACAAAAGCCTAGAAATAAAACCTTGAGATGCTTCACCCAGGGATCCCCGAGAAGGCAATTAAAAGCCTCTCAGCAAGAAACAAGAGGGACACAGAAAATAACAAAACAAGACCTAGTCAAAGGATAAGGGGTCTCATCACGAGCTAACCTTCTCATCTCTGTGAAAGTACTTGTGGGTAACGCTATCAACTTTTCTCACCATGCCAAGGCAGTGTCCCCT
>JASDQU010196392.1:4139-15269 GCA_032191745.1 Picea mariana | reverse complement strand
GAGATACACAGAGACAGATATTTCTCAAGGAAACCCATAAAGGGTAAAAACCTCTTCTTTTTTATATGATAAGTATTATTTACATTCTTTACATTATCATACATATGAGCACCAACTCATTGTGAGCATACAACCTCTATTTTTGCAAGTTGCAACTTGTTGAGAGCATCAACTCCTTGTTTTCTCTAGCACCCACTAGAAGGAAGCACCAACTCCCTGGTTTCTCTAGCACCAACTAGAAGGAAGCTACAACTCCCTGTGTTCAAGCACCCACTTGAACCTATGAGGACACCAGTCCTCCCAAGCACCTCCCTACCACCCTGATTTATGAATATGTGTTACTGAAACTTATTACAGTGATATAATGTTCAACAACAGCTTACCAGTCTCATCATTGTTCTACAAGATTTCGCTGCTCTGTCTGCCTCACTATCTTCTTACATGCATCCATTGCACTTTCTGTTTTGTTGCCTTTTGTGCTCTGTGCACCATTCCCATTATATGTACCTTTTTTCTTCTATCCATTTCAACTACTGCACTCCACCTCCTTCTTCACACATGCATCACTCCCAATAGGAACAAATCCCATCTCTTCTTTTCTCCACATTCTTATACTCCCTGTGCATCTTGTGCATGCTCTATCTGCAATGGTTCTGCATCCTCTACATGTTGAGTGCTCTGCCTCTTCATCATGACAACTCTTCAGCTTCTCTGTTTTGTTAAACCCATATGTCCATCATCATTGGGTGTCATGATCAAATTCCTTCACATCACAGGCAGTTTAGATTCTTCATCTTCTGTTGTAGACGACCTCAACCTCACTGTCACCATTAACAGCTTCAACGCTTTTCCAGCTGTCAATAGCCTCCACGAATAGTATTTTCTTCTACTGTAAGATTTTTTTTGACCAGTCAGTTCCTATGGAAATCACACAGAAGTCTCTTCGAGTACTTTGGCAGAAACCATCAGTGGTTTCTAGTAGTTACACTGATAAGTGCTACAGTAGCCCTCCGATCTTCTTCAGTTTCATCTACACTGTTGGATTAACTTCTCTAAATCTTGTGTTCATTTCACCATTCCACTCTTCAGCATTTTAGGATCACCGTGGTGGAGGATTTTAGTACTCTCCATTTCCCAACCCCCGAAACTCCTAAAAAGATCTTGTCTTCACTAACTCCTTTCCCCATATTCCACCAATGTGACCAATGGTTGTGACCTTAGCCTTAGTCAAAACTGCATTTTGCAATTTCATGTTTCGACATTTCGACACTCTTGGTGGTGCAGTGTTTTGACACTTCAACTCCCAGTATCCAGAACTTTGAAATGGAGTCAGATCAACGGTCCAATACTCTAGTGTTTCTCATTTTGGAGAATCGGCATTTCAGTATTCCTCTAGTAAAGTTTTTTGACTCTCCATGTCGCGGTGCCCGAAACTCTGAAACAGAGCTTGTCTGTGACATTTCGTGACTTCCAATTTTGCAATTTCAAGACTCCTTTGATGAAAATTATTTACTTTTGACTCCTCCTACTCTCGGTATCTGAAACTTCGGTATGGAGTATTTATCATTTCTCGACTTCGGGTTTCGCGACTTCGAGACTCTTTATGATGATAGTCTTTGTAATTTCCATCTCCCGGTAATCGAAATCTCGGTATCCAGTACTCCAAGCAATGCGCCTATTTTAGGTTTTTTCATTTCGGCACTTCGGGACTCCTGATGATGTGAGTCTCTGACATCTCCATATCCTGGTAAACGAATTCCCAGTATCCAACACTCCAAGCGATGCACCTGTTTCAGGTTTTCGTATTTCGACACTTCAGGACTCCTACTGAGGAGAATCTCTGACATCTCCATCTACCAATAGCCAAAATACCAGTATCAATACTTCGAGTGGTGTGCCTATTTCATGATTTTGGGGTTTTTCATTTCGCGACTTCGGGACTCCTGTTGAGGAGAGTCTCTGACATCTCCATCTCCTGATAGCCGAAATCCTGGTATTCAATACTTCGAGTGGTGCACCTGTTTCGTGATTTTTGAGTTTCAAATTTCACGACTTCGGGACTCCTGTGTTGGAGAGTCTTGACTCTTGACTTCTCCATCTCCCAGTAACCGAAACTCCAAAATGGAGTCTTCATTGAGGTGCCCGTTTTGGATTTTTTAGGGTTTCGCATGTCACCTTTCTCATTAAAGAGCATGTAGGTTCTTCTGGATCCAACGTCGGTCAGACCTCTAGCTCAGGTCTGACATTCATCGAAAAATCTCAATGAGATCCATTGCTGCATACTCTGATCTTGTTGAGCTTGCTTTTCATCGTCTTCCCAAAACACTTCTGGAGCCCGCTTAGCACATCCTTCCTATACTCAAGCCATCATCGCTACTATACTTTCCATCAATGAAAAGCATACACTGCCTGTAAAACATGCCAACAACATCTTCTTTCAATGGGAATCGCTTGCACTAAGGTTTCACTGGAGGTCATGAAATCTCAAAGACACCAAGAAATCGATCTAATTCCAATTTGGATAAAAGAACAAAAGACATAGAATCTAGTTTTGATGTCAATTATTTCTCGAGGGATTAGAATGTGATGATGTCCATCGGGATTGGATTCATTATCAACTCTTAGAAACCTTGATTGAAAATATTGGTAGGGGTGACACTTATAGTGTCTCTCCAACAATCCAAATGATATGGGATCTTTTCGTCATGTGAATTATTAAAAAATTGCATTAAATGAGCATAAACTAAAGTACACCATAAAGAAGGAAAAACTTAAAATGAAAGAGACATAATCATGCAATATGAACACAAATAACTTGATAACTAAGCTCATCCCTAGTGGACTACATCTCCGGGTCCTTATCTCAAATGGGTAAGTCTTTTTATTAACTCCACAAAACAATTGGGCAAAATACATAAGTATACCTAATTCTAGAGTTAAGATATAGAATCTTTGCTCAAATCAGAAAACTAACACCACCACTACATTCGTGGCATCATTTTACCTAAAAATGACTGTCTCCATGCCTTAATCTGAGTCTGACACTTTCAGGCCCAAGAAACACCCTTGCCTCTCTTTTCATGCCTGTGCTCATGCAATCAATGATTGGACTGTCTCGAAATTTGTTCCAAAATCTATCTCAAAAACTATGCCCAAATTCATACCGTATGGACATGCTTGGTCTCACATGTCTCCCTCTCTCGTGCTCTTTTGTTCTGAACTCCCCTTCTTATACAATTTTGTGGGCGGTTGTGCATTGATGAGGAAGTTGGGCGCATTGATTATGGATGATAAGTTTAGGCACTTAGTTAGCGAAGGTCCTGGGATCGAATCCCATGGACTCCACTTTTAACCCAAAATTTTAACAATTTTTGGCGGACTTTACTAAATTTGACGGGCGACAACTAAAATAGCGGGCGACTACTAGAATGGTAGAATGGCTATTAAATCGGTGGAAAGTTATACTATTTTTGGCGATGGTTCTGGCATATAGATAATGCTTACTAAATATGGTGGATATTACATATGTGGCATAGTTTCCTCCATATTTGGTGGAGTTCTGTTTATATATATTTTTTAAAATTCGGTCACGGAACCTTCTTGTGCATTTTGGGGGTGCCACGTGGTGCCTTCCTATTGGGCCATGTGGCATCCATTGATTTTCCCAACTATTTGATAACATCACCTCTACATCACCTTGAGACACGTGGCACCTTCTAGGTGGTGCCACGTGGTTTCACCTAGGGGTGCCATGTGGTACTTTTTTACTGGTCCACATGGCACCCTAAAAAGTCCAAATTTCAATGACACGTGGCATCCTATGGTGCTGCCACGTGGCATGTTGATGTCATCATGACATGTGTCACCCTCTGCGCTTTCCATGTAGGCTATACGGATGCTAACATCATCCATATTGCTGCTAATGTCAGCAGTACATATGCTGACTCATGCCTACTCACTGGGCTAGGTTGACCAAAACTTTGACTGTTTATATGTTTCGATTCGTAATTCCATTTGACGAGCCATTTGCGTCATTAGAAATCTTGTGATGTGCTCTTTGCTATCATTCCATTTTCACTAAGTTTTGTGAATTTTGAATTTTTTCCCTTTCTCTATCTAATGAAGCCATTTTGAGCATCCTGAGTTTCTTTTGTGCATTATGAGTTGTTCTTAGCTTTCTCTGGATCCTTTTTGGATCACGTGTTCCTAGTGAGAGATTTTTGGGCCACCAAAAGGTTTCATTAATCAATAGGTAAGTGAGGGAAGAGTCTCCTCACTTTGTCCTTCTCAATCCACTTTGCCTTGCTTGAATGTGTTCCCTTTAAGCCTACTCGAAGATAATCAACATCACCCATGCATGAACTCCTCGTCCTTCTATCCAGGATGATATCTTCTTGTAACTCATCCAAGTAATTAGGTGAAAAATCATCAACTGAAGGTATTGAAACTTCCTCATCTTGATCCAGGATCATGGGAGGTTCAAAAAGTTTCAAGTTCTCTATGTTCACAACAGAGTAAATATTCATATACGATGGAATATCTAAACAAAAAGCATTAGTGTCATGATTCTCCAAGATAGTGAAGGGTCCATATTGGATAGGCTTGAGTTTCTTGCCTTCACTCTTCAATCATTCCTTGTTGATATTAAGCCATATTCAGTCTCCAACCTGGAACTGATGATCAACCTTGTGCTTGTCATGTTGAGCTTTATATTGTGCTTGATTCTTCTCCAATTGTTCCCTGACTTCTTGGTGTATCTGCTAAATCCTATGGATGAACTTGTGGGCTCTATCCTCTATTCGTTCTTCACTCACATCGGCATCTCTCCCATACATCAAGTCCAAAGGAACCTTTGGTAGGTACCCAAAACACGTCTCAAAAGGTGAACTCTGAGTGGATGAATGTAAACCTCAATTATACTCATGTTATACATAGGGTATATGTTCATCCCATAACTTAGGATGCTTGTTGCACTAGCCTCGAAGAAAAAGTACCATTTTTTTGTTTACCACTTCTGTCTGTTCATTGGT
Source organism: Picea mariana (assembly GCA_032191745.1). NCBI lineage: Eukaryota > Viridiplantae > Streptophyta > Pinopsida > Pinales > Pinaceae > Picea > Picea mariana. The sequence goes on along the minus strand of JASDQU010196392.1, from coordinate 10,239 downwards.
CCGTGGATGGAAAAAAAATTTCCTTTTCAATTTGGTGTCCATCATTCTCCGCAAGCTAGTCCAAAATTCCCCAAGGAATTGAGTATCTTGATCCGAGACAATGGACGTGGGTAACCCAAAGTGAACCCAAACATACTAAAAAAATAGATTAGCAGTCTACTCAACAGTGACCTGCTTTTTACATGGCATCAAGATACAAATCTTGTTGAACCTATCCACTACAACATAGAAATAATCATGACCCCCTTTGGTTATTGGTAAACTCCCTACAAAATCCATGGAAATGCTTTCCCATGGATGGGATGGAATAGGAAGTGGTGAGTATATCCCCAATTTTCTATTAGTGGGATTACAAGTAGAACACATCACACACCCCTTTACATATTTAGTTACAATTTATTTCATTTGAGACCAATAACAAAACCTCTACAAATGATCCATAGTTTTTCCTACCCCAAAATGCCCAGACACAAGAGAAGTATGAGCTTCTCATATTACATGGACTCGTTCACTTGTAGGAATACATAGCTTCCCAAGATGATAAGTAGTTTTCCCTGCAGACAATAGTTCTCTACCTATGCACCATGGGTTAGCTTCTCATATAATTCTTTAAAATTTTCATTGATGGAATATTCTTCTACATAGCTACCATGAGATAAAAAAATATTCTTCAAAATAATAGAAGCAACCATAGGAGGTCTATAAATCATATCGGCTACCTTGTTACTTATACCCCTGTTGTACTTGATTACCAAATGAAATTGTTGTAGAAAACCCATCCATCTGTAGTGTTGAGATTGTTGCATTTTGGTCTATGCTTGAAGATACTATAAGGGATGGTGATCTATATGTATTATGGTTTTATTCCCTAACAGGTAGTGCTTCCATTTATTTACGCTTTGAACTAATCCATACAACTCTTTATCATATGTAGGATAGTTAACAACAACTTGGTTAAAATTTCCAGAGTGGTAACATATAGGCTTATGATATTGCATCAATACTGCACCCATGGCATATCCGTTGGAAGCTGTCTCAATCTCGAATGACTGTTGAATATTCGACAGTGTTAATACTGGTGCAGTACTGATCTTCTCCTTCAAAATGTTGAAATCTTTTTGTTTCTTTCCTTCCCACTGAAAAGTGTTCTTCACACTAGTTAAGGAATGCAAAGGAGATGCTATAAACAAGAATTTGGGAATGAAAATTCTCCAATACTGAACCGCACCCAAAAATCTTCAAGTCCTGGTTACACTTTTTGGCTTAGGACATTTTACAATTACTTCAATTTTGGAAGGACCAATTTTCAATTGTCATCCTCCTACAATATGACCTAAGTACACAAGTGCAGTCTTTCCAAATTCAGATTTAGACATTTTTACATACAATTTTTCCCTTTGAAATGTATCCAATACTTTCTTTACATGCCTTACATGTTTATCCCAAGTCCCACTAAAAACAAGAATGTTGTCTAATTACAAAATCAAAAAGTCATCCAGGAAAGGCATGAATACATCATTCATCACACGCATGAAAGTTGTCGGAGCATTAAAAAACCCAAATGACATAACTAACCACTCAAACAATCCATGTTTGGTTTTAAAGGAAATATTCCATGCATCATGTTTGATGACCCTGATTTGATGATATCCGTTGTGCAAATCCAACTTAGTGAAATAAACAACATTCTTTAACTAATCAAGTAAATCATCTATACGAGGAAGAGGGTATCGATTTTTCACCATGATCTTATTTAAGGCCTGGTAATCGACAGACATTCACCATGTGCCATCTTTCTTTGGCACCATCACTATAAGAGAACCACAAGAAGATGAAATGGGCCTGATGACCCCTTGATCCAATAATCCTTGTACCTGCTTCTTGATCTCTTTCATCTCCACAACTGACATCCTGTACATGTCCACATTAGGAAGAGGAGAATCTTGTTGAAGATGTATCTCATGTTGTTATCTCTCTTAGGAGGCAATCCATCTAGTTCCTAGAAAATATAATCATACTTAGAAACCATATCAATTAATTCCTTTTTATGAGAGGGATCAGACCCTTGGAAAGCGTTGGATGTCCTGACATCTTTCTCTTTGATGACCATGAGTGCATATCTCTTGTTAGTGGTTATGATTTTTTTGATTTTTCCTGCACTAACAAGTGTCGTATTTACCCTCCTATTGTGAGCTCTAACAATATATTCCGCTCCCCCTTTAGTAAGCTGGTATTTTTTCTCATGAAGAAAGAAGACTACTTTTATATCATAAATATAAGGACTTCCCAATAGTATGCCCCATATATCAAGTGGTACAACACCCAAATCCACTTCATCAATCAAATTTGAAGCAATAGAAAATATGATGCTACATTGTTTTATGACATTAAGTTTTTCTTTGTCACATACCCAACCAAGAGGGTAAGGATTTGGATGTGGTTTCATTAAAAGACCCATATTATTGACAAGTGCTTCAGATATTAAGCTTACTTGGGAACCAGGATCAAATAATGTATCTATCTTAGTATGTTTAGATACATCTCGTATATGAAATAACTCATTCCTCTTTCATTCATCAATATGAGATTCATCATTGGAACTTGAACTAGCATGAAGAGAATATTTACCTTGTACTCCAGCCGCTGTGATCTTTCCTTCATCTCCTGATTTGGAACCAAGATCTTGCTGCACTGTAGAAAAAGTCTTTCTCTTCCCCTTTCCACCGAACTGTTTCAGTTTCTTTTCTAGATGCAGTTTCCAACAATGTTCTTCATCGTGACTGCTCTTCTTGCAATGAGTGCAATATGGTTTTCCTCCTTCTCTCGTTATTGTAGCGGTCTTCTTGTCCTTCCCCTTGAACTTATTGAAATTATTTTGTCGGAAATTGGAAGGTTTCTTCATGGGATCTTCTTGAACATGTTTCCCCTTGTTTTCAAGGTGAGTGAATTGCACACAAACTTTTTCAAGACTAGTGGGGTTAAAAAAGAACAAAGTATGAAGAATATAACTTTGAAGTGCGCCAATATACTTCATTAAAGTTTCATAAGAATCCAAAGGAATGTTCAATGCGAGAGATTTCTTCCTAAATTGTTCTGTGAAACTTTGTATAGTTTGACCTTTAATCTGTCTCAAATTTTGCCATTCCATCATTGCTTTATGTAAATACCCTAATGGATAGAACTACTTCCTTATCTTTGATTTAAATTCCAACCATGAGGAAAGAAGATTACCATACTTACTCCTGTCATGTAGCTTGCTCTCCCACCATATGAGAGAGGTTCCTTCCAACCGAAGAGAATTCAGTTGCACTTTAACTTCCTCTTTGTCAATATGATGAACACGACAATATACTTCAACCTGTCAGATCCAATTATCTAGCTTTCAGGATTAGCATCTCCATTAAACATAGGTAAAGAAAACTTTACATCAATATTTAATAATGGTTTCTTAAAAGAGGCTTTATGGTTAGAATGCTGAGAATGATGATAATTCTAAGAGGAAGAAGAAATAGAACTTGAAGGAGAAGAAGGAGGCTTAGGAGGATATCCTCTAGCCCCTTGGTTTACCGAAGCATCATCATTGGGTGGTGGTTCCTTTTTCTTCGCATTCTTATTCGTCCTCTTATTGTAATCTCCATACATTCGTTCGACCATTTCTGACATGCGATAAAAGACCATGTGAAAGTTTTTCTCCTTTTCATCACGCTTGTCCTCTTCTTCCATATTATTCCTTCGGGATGCACAACCAACTTCAGGATTGAAAGTATTAAGATTTCCTTCACCTTGCTTATGATTGGCCCTAGTAAGCATTCATACTCAACAATTCAAGTCAAAGACCATTGCTCTGATACCAACATGATACATGATCTTTTTGTCAATTGACTTATTAAATAATTGTATTAAATGAGCATAAACTAAAGTACACCATAAAGAAGGAAAATCTCAAAAGGAAAGAGACATAATCATGCAATATGAACAAAAATAAATTGATAAGGGAGTTTGTCCCTGGTGGACTACGTCTCTGGGTCCTTCTCTCAAATGGGTAGGTCTTTTTATTAAGTCCATAAAAGAATTGGGAAAAATACATAAGTATACCTCATTCTAGAGTTAAGGTACAAAATATTTACTCAGATCAAAAAAATAACACCACCACTACGTCCAGGGCGTTGTTTTATCTAAAAATGACTGTCTCCATGCCTGAATCTAATTCTGACACTTTTAGGCCCAAGAGACACCCCTGCCTCGATTTTTGTGCCACTGCTCCTGCAATTAATAAATGGACTGTCTCAAAATCCGTGCCAAAATATCTCTCGAAAACTGATCCCAAATCTGTACCATACGGATGTTCTTGGTCTCACATGTCTCCCTCTCTTGTGCTCTTATGTTCCAAACTCTAGCCGAACTCCCCCTCTTATACAATTTTGCAGGCGATTGTGCATTGATGAGGAAGTTGGGCGCATTGGTTATGGAGGCTAAGTTTAGGCACTTATTTAGTAGAGGTCCCATGATCGAATCTCATGGAATCCTCTTTTAACACACAATTTTAACAAATTTTTGGAGTACTTTACTAAATTTGAGGGGTGACATCTAAAATGGTGGGCGACCACTAGAATGGCAGAATGACGATTAAATCGGTGGATAGTTATACTATTTCTGGCAGACGTTCTGGCGTATAGCTAGTGGTTACTAAATATTCTATAAATTTCATATGTGGCAGAATTGCTGCCATATTTGGCAGATTTTTGTTTATATATATTTTTTTAAATTCATCCATGAAACCTTCTTATGCATTTCGGGGGTGCCACGTGGTGCCTTCCTATTGGACCATGTGGCATCTATTGATTTTCCCACCTGTGTGATGATGTCACCTCTATGTCACCTTGGGACATGTGGCATCTTCTGGGTGGTTCCACATGGCATCACTTGGGGGTGCCACATACCACGTTTTTACTGGTCCACATGGCACCCTAAAAAGTTCAAACTTGAGTGACACGTGGTAGCCTCTGGTGCTTCCACGTGGCATTTTGACATCATTTTGATGTCATCATGACATGTGTCACCATGTACACTTTCCATGTAGGCTATACAGACACTGAATTCATCCGTACTGATGATGAAGTTAACAGTATAGATGTTGACTCATCCTTGCTCACTGGGATAGGTTGACCAAAACTTTGTCCTCTTATATCTTTCAATCTGTAACTCCGTTTGAGGAGCCGTTTGAACCGTTAGAAATATTGCAACATACTCTTTGCTATCATGCCACTTTCAGTAAGTTTTGGGAACTTTGAAGTTTTTCCCTTTCTCTATCTGTTAAATCTATTCTTAGCATCCTAAGTTTCTTCTGTGCATTCTGAGTTTTTCTTAGCCTTCTCTGGATCCTTTTTGTATCACCAACGCCCTTCCAATTTCTATACACTTATTATCAATGAACCGAAGGAAACAATGGTAAATGTGTACTATGAAGGATTCATAATTTTGATAAAGGGTATTTGGAGATCACACTATTATGCTATGTGACCAATGTGAGAAGGAGTTTCACGTTGGGTGTTTAAGAGACTAGGACATGGTAGATTTAAAATAATTTCCAAAGGGTTGAGACGTAATCCTTCACTAGTCTATAGAAAAAACTTGAAAACCCATGAATTTAGAGGGATGTATTATGCTTGGAAATGAATATTAACATATTTTGAGAAATAACACTGAATATTTATTATCAATAATTTGGTGGAAACAAAATAAAATATTAAAATCATATAATAAATTCCTATGTTATTGGTTAAATGGGGCAAATCATGCGTTAGAGGTGTCAAAACCCCCAAATGAGCCTCAACTATGAGCACCCTAATTCTATTTCATTGTTACTATTGTCAGTCACTGAGTCAGATTCTATGTCTAGATAGTGACCAGTTAGTAGGATAGGTTGTTCTATGTTTTTTGTTGTCAATTTGTCCTTCATAAGACAATTATGTTGCCAAATCTAAAATTTTCAAAGTGTCTAGCTAAAAACAATTATGTTCAACTAGAAAATTTCAATATTTTGAGGTCTTTCAGATATCAAACCTATTTGATGCACTTTTTCTTGTTCCATAATGAAATT
>JASDQU010196391.1:13846-24077 GCA_032191745.1 Picea mariana | reverse complement strand
ACACTATTCCATATTCTCAGGGAAATTTAAAGGACTTTAAAAAATTATACTTTCAGAATTTGGACATTAATATAAGTTGCCTGTACTAATTTGTGACGGGTGTTCCATTGTCTGTGGATGCATATGATTGAACATCTGGAGGTGTCTGAGCGACACTCTTTAAAGTGGCTTATATGTAATGACTAAAGTGACTTTATTATAAAGTTGAGTGACTTAAGTGATTTAAGTCATCTCAACGAAAGATTAAATCATGACCGTTAGATCGTGAGATCCAAGATCTAATCTTGGCCATCGAGATCTAGGGTTAGGGTTTTAGTCATTAGGGAATTATAAAAGCAGATCTAAGGAGAGTGTGAGGCACACAACGAGTGCATAGGAGCAAGAGGGAGTCTTGCTCATGTACTTGTGTCTTAGTGGGCAGGGTTGAGGAAGTGTGCAAAGGGGCAGCGAGGGAGATAGCAGCCAAGTGGGCTAGGCTATCTCTGCATTGTAATCCTCTGAGGGCCATTATCCCAGGAAGGGAGCCCAATAATAATAAAAATCATAACTGGTTTTCCCGCAAAGGTTTTTCCAGGGGTTTTTACCCGAATCTCGTGTGCAATGTGTATCTGGTGTCTGTGCTAATGCTTCCGCTTATTTTTCGTTGAGTTACCTAGCTGTGCTTTAGTTCAGTAAATGTATTTTTCTTGGAATTAACTGTCGGGTGCTAGGTTACAAAAATTTCAACATTAAGTATAGTCGAGTTAATACAATTAAGAAGATAGAGGTGTGGTTCTAAGGTTTGCTGGTTTTCCCAGTTAAGGGTTTCCCGGGTAAATCTTTGTGTACTGTGTATGTCATTGTTGTTCTTTCTATGTTGCTTAAGAATCTGTGTGCATTGTTTCACTCAAAGGTTTAAAACTTACCGTAATCACAACAAAAGCATAAATACTAAAAAGAACTTCACTAGCAAACAACTGCATGACAACATTCCAAGATTCTCAACACTATTGTGAAATCCAGCAGGCACAGTTCACTTCAAGTTAGTTTAATTCATCCGACAAAAAGTGTAATTTAACAGGAAATCCTTACCTTTCCAGGAACATTTAAGCGTGCAGCTCGGCTGCCTGTTGCAATTAAAATATGTTTAGCTGTGTAGTATTTTGGTGTACCATCAATATGTGTCACCTCAACTTTATGTTGTTCAACAAACTTTGCCTCCCCTTCCAACTGTGTCACTCCAGAATTGGCTAGCATTCTTTTGTACACTCCATTCAGTCTTGTTATTTCATTTGTCTGTGACAATTAATATAAAGAAGATAAGACTCTATTGTCAGGAATTGTTTTACTTGCAATATGAAACYAGTGCAGTAATGAATATACTCTGCTAAATGCGCTCTAGATTTGAGCATAAAAATAAATCCAGAAGAACTCAACTTTGAAGTTTGAGCAATTGATAACTATGAAAGAAGAGTAAAAACATTTAAAAATCAAAAGTATAATATGAATGGTTTTTTAACGTAAGCAGAACAACAGCATAAGCAATATGAAAAAAACAACACTGACAGATAAACAGAAAAAGAAGAAAAATTCCTAAGATGCTTATGTAGATCAGACTCAAAATAGAGGTACTATTATACATTGCTTAAAGGACCAGTCACTCTAGTTGGAAAATTAAAATTACAAATTTCAATAAGCACTTAACGAATTTCAGATCAGGCAAATATAAGATTGCCAAAACCCTTTAAAGTATAAGTTTGGAAAAAGTTAGCCATCTCTTAAGAAAATAACTCAGTGACCATGAAGGCAAGGAATTGTCAACATTTACAGATTTTAAAAATTTTAAGCTACCAAAAGATATCAAAAAGCTTGACTTTAACAATCATCCAATCTCCAAAGGTCCTTCGGCATTCATCTCTGAGGCCTGGGTTTTTAGATACTTTTTCCTGCATGGTAGATTCAGAAGACCTAGAAATAGAAGACCACTTTAAAAGAAACAAACATCAAGGGTGACGAAATTTGAATGGTACAAACAAAAGTGAGCCCAAACAGGTAGCCAAAAACAGAGGTAGTACAAAGAGGGGAAAGCATATGTTCAGGTAAACAGAGAATTAATGCCAGCATTTATACAGCTGGAAAGATGCTACAAACAGAATATTTCAGTGGACATATTCATTGCCAGCCAAAGCAGTAATTGAACTGTCACACGGGCATGCACCTGCGCAGATAAGAGAGAACTCATGCTTGAACCTTTAAGATGGTGAAGAGCTCACGGAGGCCTCTGGACAACCAATTAGCTAAATTGATTCTAATAAAAAATACAGCTATTGCACTCTTTATCAGTTTATCTACAAATAAAATCAATGATAACTAGCAGGTAATACAGTTCTCCATATTTGACTACCTTATTTTCCAGGAGCTTTTTCCAATCAAATGTGATTGGTCCGTTGATATCCCATCCAAAATTCCTTGCATCCTGAAAGCAGTATGAGAACAGACCAAGTTAGAGCATTCCTATAAATCCTATAAGAACTGAAAAAGGGAAAGGTTTAAATAACATACAAGCAATAACTATTTCAAACCAAGTAAACAGGCATTACTCTGACAACAAATGCTCTTCAACTCTTATCTTAGAGTGATATTTAGCATATTCAACCTTCTCTACCACCAAAACAAGTCATTATCAGACACTTGCAACCCCTCTGCTGAACAATATATAACATATTTCCACTATGAAATTTACAACTTAGCACTGAGCATATTGATCTTCATCAATTAAACATTCAAGGCTCTGCGTTACTATGCCAGTATTATCAACCATGAATATGAACTGGTGTGCCATTGGTTGGGCAGTTTCATAGTCATCTTCTTGAGAAAACAACACATTTATTACCCTTTGCTTTGATTTGACCATGCCTGCATTTTAGTATTTTGGTATTCAAGATTGAGAATTGTAAGTTGTAACTACTTAAGTTGTATTTCTCGGCTCACAGTCACCAAGGAGCAATGAAAGTTTAGATTTCAACATGGTTGATTTTACTTCTCTCAAACCAAGAATCATTCACGCTCATTTCTTTTAAGAGTCACCTAACAAAACTAGTGGGGCAGAGGAAGGTTGCCAAGAGTCCAAGACCAGTAAAATGACTGGACTGACTGGAAGAGAAGACTTGTTAGGACCAAAAACAAAAAGCTTTTACAGTCTTAGGTTACATGTTCTTTAATAAACTGCCAGATGGCATCTGTCAATAGCGTAACAGCATAACTGGAGATCCTTTAGCCTTTGAACGTGCAGTTACAGACAATGTGAAATATATAGAGTGATAAACATTGGTTTCAACTTTCAACTTTCCTCCTATGTTACTTTGAAATATTTTCTCTCTTGGACTGTCTAAATTTCCAAATTTTGCTATGTTGTTCAAATGGCCATACTACTGATCTCTTCCAAGATTTTCACAAAGTACCATAACGGACGTCTGTCTCTTCTTAACAACGGCATGATCCTCTTAGAATATCATATCCTATTAATTTTAAATTTATGTCATGGTGGCAGATGAACTTGTTATTTTCGGAATTGAAGATGTTGTAAACGGATACTGTGCTCAATAACTTCAGTAGTTTATGAACTCAATTAAAAAGGGGTGAGAAACAGATATGTAGTGGCTTCAATTGCGGTTTTCAGAAGTTTACAGAAGAAGCCCCCACAGTTCAGAGTCAAGGGTTTTGGTGTTCAAAGCCTCTACAAGATTTTAGTATTCGAGGGATCTCTATCTGTGATTCTGCATTTCTTCAAGGGATCTAAGAAAAAGGGTTTTTTAGACCTAACCAGATCCTATGCAGTGTGATTCCTGAAGCATTAATTTCCCCATTCCTCTCATATGGCTTCTGTCAAGCTAAAATTCTAAATCATCCACATATCCTTCTTACCTCAAAAGAGAATAAAAATTATGTGATGGTTTCCCCACTTACAGTTGGGAAAATGGATAAGTTAAGAAAGGAAACCAATCCACTTTTGACCAAAAAGGACACAGATAAGGCCGAGTGTGCCACTGCTGCTAACAGTACCCTCTGGATGTGATTGGGATTGAGGACATTTCAGAGGTTCCCAAGCCCCAAAATATAGTCCAGTCTTAAGCACGAAAGTTTATTGTCCTGAGTCCTTTTCCATTCTCATCTCTTAAGGCTAAGAAGGCTCAGGTTCTAAGCAACAGAACAAATTGAATTAAACTGTTTGAATTATCCAGTGAAGAGGTGCAGATGACACTGAAACAGACACATTCCAGGTACATGCATTGACAGAGATGGTAAGTGAGAATATTAGCAGCAGGAAAACAAGACAGTAGGAGGAAAAGATTTTCCCAGCAAAGAAGGCGTAATTTTTGTTCATGTCTGTTTTCTCACTTACAACAGGAGGTGACTTGGTTTGTTAAGACGGTTGCTATCAATGATGAAGTGGAGTGTTACATGGCTCATGGTTTGATTTGCTGGTTCAATGGAATTTGGCCCTCATTAAATCAGATTCAGACTTGCATGGAGATGTCTTGAGGCTCCTTCCTGGAAGAGACAATGGTGATCCATCCAACACCTAAAGGTTTCTATATTCTTGAGTTCATCTCCAAAACCGACAGAGAAAAGGCAGCAGATCAAGGGCCTTGGTTTATGGGGGACGATGAACTCTTTCTGAAGCCATGGCACCACGAATTTAACCCACACACAAAATCTCTGTCAGCACCTGATTTGGGAAAGAATGTCTAGCCTCACATTGGAATATTGGGGCTACAAGACCCTAAAATCCATCGGTGATACCTTAGGTAGGTATGTTTCCATTGCCCCAGATACCTTCAACAATGTTTCCAACACCTTCGCTCGCATCTGTATCTATATAGATTTGAGCAAAGGCCTTCCAGCCCATATCATTCTAAAGAGTGGAGATAGAAGTTGGACACAAGATCTGGACTATGAAAACCTTACCTTCTAAGAAGGTGGTCAATGAATTAAATACAAATGCAGTGTCATTGAGAAGGTGGTCAATTATGTATGGTGAGGACTGTTGGATGAGGAGGATTGACACTATATGATATGGTCTACACCCTACACCTTTTAAGCCTAGAGTCCTTGGCTAGCAGGTATTGGTTAAAGGTCTCCCCGGCAAGCACAAGCTATAGCCAAAATGAGCTTCTCAAATGGTTTAAATGTATGATGTGATAGAGTGATAGAAACAAATACATAAAACATATCTTTCGGGACTGTAAGCTTGTCAACTGATGGTTTCATGCTATGTTGCAGGAAACGCCCCCTGGATGTTGTACCAGTACCCGAAACACGACAAAATGTCRAAACGGGTATGAAACTCCACTGAAACGCCATCGACGGTACAGTACGGTGTTTCCTGATTTGGAAACGTCATACAATATGGCCGACAGCATTTCAGCCCGTACRACAGTCGTTTYGACGTCCTTTTCTTGGTTTGTGGGCCCGTCCAAGMAGCCAAGAGGGCCGTGGAACGGTGGATCCCTCAAATGGTCACAAAAACTCAAATTTTTCATTTTTAAGTATTCATAATGTTTTCCACTATTTTGGATGTATAGCCTCATCCCTAAAGGCTAATTTTGGATTTTGTTGCTTGCTTCATGTAATCAATGATATTGATCATCCATGAGAGTTAATATAGACATGGTTTTCCTTCTAAAATGTCATTTATATGTATCATTATTCTTTTCTTGGAAGATAATGTGTTATTATATATATATATATATGGAGTTTCCCCCAACGTTTCCATTTTTGGAGGGTCGTGTTTCCTGACATCCCTGTTTCGGAAACTTCAAGACATTTCCCCGTTTCGTGCAACTTAGGTTTTATGACATTTTTTGCAAGCCTGTCCATTGGAGTGCAATCTTATTTGTCAATCCCTAGATTTGTAGGGACTCTGTGTAACTCATGTGTATTCTTCAATTGACAGTGTTCCTTTCCTCTAAAATTGCGATATACCTTGTGATACTCACAAGGGGCAATCATAAGACAAGGGACACCCAATTAATCCATGAAGGATACCCATTATATATTCATATGAAAGTGATGATTGCAATGAATGAATGGCTTGGGCTTATATAGCCTTGATGAGGAGCAGACACGATGAACAATCGTGACCCTAGCATTTACTTATAACAATAATATCAATTAATGTTTAATACAATAATACACCATATTAAGTATATTACAAGTCATCCCCCCTTTAGATGCTTCAACCTCGATGCAATTGAAGAAACCMAGTGAAAAGATATTTGGCATTTTGAACAATATTGTTGCATTGTAGATGGCTCAATCCACACCAACTTGATCTTCTTGGACAAAACCTCTGTTGGGTTTTGGAGCACACAAGAAAGAAGAAGAACATGATAAAAATGGACTCACTTAAATATATGTGTTTATTACATTGGATTTAATTGATACAATGATGTTAATCCGCTTTTATTTCATTTGCTAGGTAGTTGTGCTACCCCTACAACCTAACTACCTCCTTTAATAATATCTAATTAATTTATCTCTATCAGTTTATCAGTCACTTGTATTAAAGCAACTTTTACATTAGATTTTATAAAGTGTTATACTTCAACACTCGCTGTTAATGTTGCAATACCAAGTGACAACAAAAACATAAATGAAAACTCTTCTCCATAGTTCCAGTATCATGCAAATACTCTCACACTATCTTATCACCCTCATAAGGGTAGATTTCTCAAAACCCTGAGTTCCTGAACTCTCGAATCAATGCAATGCCCGAATCACTTGGACAACAATCCATGCTAAGTTAAACCTTCTCTAATTCCCCTCTACCTTGGAGATTCAAACACTCGGAATAAATACTCACAGTGAGTTTTTGTCACGATCATATATAACCTCCTTTATTATATTGCAGTAAACATTTTTTATTTCACTATGCTAAATTTTGAATGGGATATGAAATTCTACTTTCTCCATATGAAGTCCAATGAGGTTGAAACCACTCTCAAACATCCTGAAACAATTAATGATAATGTTAAAATTTAAGTAAAAGGATAAAAAGGAAAGATAAAGGAAATGTCAAATTTCACGTTACCATTAATTGGGGTCCGAGTTTGAAAACATTAGTTCAATCCCCTAACTCGTTGTTGCAAAATGGGGGTTAAAAGACCAAAAATTTAATTATAAGGTGATATTGATGTAGCAGAGCGATAATTTCCAAATTATCGCGATAATTTCAAATTATCGGAATTATTGTGATAAATACCAACGATATTATCGTCGAGTTGGGTTTTGGCAACAATATCGTGATAATTTTGATATTATCGCACTATGTGCAACACTGCGTAAAATACATGTGTTTATTATATTGGAGTCAATAAATACAATGAGGTTAATTGCCTTATATTTTGTTTGCTAGGTAGTTGTGCTACCTTTACAACCTAACTACATTTAATATTATGTAATTAATTTATCTCTATATTATGTAATTAATTTATCTCTATTATTGTATTAGCCACTTGTATTTAGGTGACTTTTACATAAGATTGTATATTACTCCAACAACTTCTTTGACTGTGATTCCATGTATGAGTTTGATTTTGATATCAAGTTGCATAGGAATTGAGATTCTTCAAATTGGAGTATTGTGTTTAATCAAGATGTTGATAATTTGATTGGTGAATGTGACATCTCTTGTAAATAGAATGTCAATAAGGCGACCTTATAACTTGATTCCTCTTGATCTCGATTTTAGGGTTCTCCTTATTTGCTTTAGGTATCATGTCTTCATCATATAGTTGTGTCATTTTATCGATCATTAATATTTCATTAATAGGAAGACTTGAATTTCTTTAAGTTTCAATATAAGTAGTTTGTACTTTGGCTTCTAATTCAGATTGATCAATGTTTCTTTGTCAACAACTTGTACTTCCATTTTCATTTTTTCCAATTTTTTCAATTTCTTAACATCAGTTAGCAAGGTGTCATATTGAATTTTTAGACATGATATTTTATTATCTTTTCATGACAAAATATTGTCAAAATATTGCACCTTTTTTCCTTTAATCATGTTTCTTCTACTATGATTTTTTATTGTGTCAAGTCATCACATCTAGTATGTCTTCCAATGAGGGGACTTCCGTACTAGATTTCACTATAAGGTCATATTAATATTCTCTTCTTTTGATTATTAAAAGCATTAAATGTCTCTCATCCAAATTTATGTACAAGTGCCCAATGATTCCATCCATTTCCAGCATATACTTATTTCGAGATTGTTCCTCATAGAACTAACTTTAAACAGAGATTTTAGTACATAATCATCAATTGTTAGTTGAAGCTCTTTTAGTTCATATCATTTTTCACTTAAAACTAGGTTTTAAATTATAATTGGATCAGGAATTTGTAATTGATTGGTGAGATCCACGTTAGTGTAATTGCCGATGTGAAACAGGGTAAAAGGTCAAAATGACAATAATATCCTTATATTCCATAGTTCCCTTGAATTTCAATTTAGAAGCTACTCACTTTTCAAAATTATTATGAAGAAATCTTCTTTCTTTCTCTTTATTGGAGTTCGTTTGTTGATTTTGTAAAAATTCGAAGCCTAGGTGACTAAAGTCCTTATGATCTCAATTAAACAAGTAAATTGCTGAATTTAATTAATGCAGAAATTAAATTCGAACCATAGCATCAATCACACAATAGCTAGAAATTAAATAGCGGAAGCATAAAACAATTTCAAACATACACAGGTAATTACTCTTTCAAATCCAACTTTTCATTCCTTTGAAAAAATTTGAAGGAAATCTCCACAAGCTACCAAGAAAAACAACAGTTGCACAGTTACAAAATCACCCTGAACTGAGTTGTACAGACCTGCTGAGAGTATGACCTGTTGTATGGCCTTGTAGTACGAATTGTACGGCTTGTCCATATGATTGTATGGATCTGTACTATACAGCCCTATGATGCAGTCCGGATTCGCCTCTGCCTAAGTCCTTGCTTTCTCTCTCTCTTGGTCACTCAACTTGCCCAATTGTTCATCTATGTGTAAACCCTCTATCTTGACATGTCTTTATACATTTCACTGAAACTAAAACCCTAATCTATTTTTGAGATTACTTCTAGTCTAGGTCATGCCTGCATGAAATAGACTTTTTAGACTCAACAACTAAATATAAGACTTTTCACTTTTTTACTAAAGTGAATTACAAAATAGAATTACTTTTCGAAAATAGAAAATATTTCAAACTACTTGCAAGTTCACACTGAACCTGTGCAGAAGTTCCATCCGAGCTATATTTCTCAACACTCCCTCTTAGTGAGGAAGGAATTCTGCACCAATCCAAGTATGTCTCTTAATGCCTTAAACTTCCATTTTGTGAAGGGCTTTGTTAAAATATTTGATACATGTTGATCTATGGAAATAAATTGGAGCTTCACTACTCCCTTCTAAACCCCGACTCATATGAAGTGATATTTGATCTCTATATGCTTGGACCTGTCATGAAATACTGGATTCTTAGAGAGTTCAATACAACTTTGATTATCACAGTAAACCATTGTTGATTCCAACTCCTGATCAAACAAATCTGCAAGTAACTTGCGAAGCCATATGGCCTCACAACTAGCAATACTAGTTGCCATGTACTTTGCCTTTGCTGAGCTAAATGCTACGAAAGTCTGCTTTCTGTTGAACCATGATATCATCACTAATCCAAAGCTAAAGAAGCACCAGAGGTGCTCTTCCTATCCACTGCACTGCCTGCCCAATCTAAGTCTAAATACCCTTGCATCTTCACTTCACCATCTTCGAGATATCTCAGACCATACTCCATTGTGCCCCTCCAATATCTGAGCACATGTTTTGTTGCTACCCAATGTTCTTGCCTTGGCTCCACCATGAACTACCTCAAGGTGTTCGCTGCAATACATATATTTGGCCTAGTGTTGACCAAATACATCAAGGAACCTAACAACTACCTGTACAATGTGGTATCCACCAACTCTAAAATTGAAGTCGTCATCTTCTACAGATTAGTGATCATGGGTCTGACCATAGGTTTGTAATCCTCCATCCGAAATCTCTTCAGGATCTCAACTGCATACTTACCTTGCCCAAGGAAAATCTCCCCTAGTCTTTGCCAAACCTCCAAACCCAAGAAGTAATGCATCCTGTCGATGTCCTTCATCTCGAACTCAGCTGCCAAGTCTACTTTGCACCTGGCAATGAGCTTCTCTACACCCGTCA
>JASDQU010196388.1:0-19600 GCA_032191745.1 Picea mariana | reverse complement strand
CCTGGTTTCTCTGGCTGCAATTAGATGGAAGCTACAACTCCATGTGTTCAAGCACCCACTTGAACCTATGAGGACAACAATCCTCCCTATCACCTCCCTTCCACCCTGAAATATAAATCTTTGCTACTGAAACTTATTACAGTGATATAACGTTCAACAATGGCTTACCAAACTCATCACCGTTCTACTACATTTCGTTTCTCTGTCTGCCTCACTGCCTTCCTGCACACATGACTTGCGATGTTTGTTCTTCTACTTTTTATGCTCTGTGCACCATGTCCATTCACTGCATAGTTCCTCTTCTGTTCAATTCATCTACTGCACTCTCCTCCTTCTTCACACATGAATCACCTTCAACAACAACACCCACAACAACTCCAACAGCAACAACAACCCAATCTCTTCTCCGTACCGTGTATTTATATCTTCTGTGCACCTTGTGCATGCAATATTTACCATTCCTCTGCATCCTCATACCGTGTCAATTTCCTCCACATCTCAAGTGCTCTGCCTGATCATCATCGCAACTCTTCAGCTTCTCTGGTGGTTCCCACCACGCGTCTAGCATCACTGAGTGTTTTGTTGAGATTCCTCAGCCTCTCTGGCAGTTGAGACTCTTCGTCTTCTCTGGCACAGTCGAGCATATCCTTTATTTTTCAGTTACAGACTTCAATGCTCATCCACCTTTCAATCCCTCTAAGAATCGTCTTCCTTTACTGGATGAAGCTTGGAGACTCTTCATCTCCTCTGGCGATCACACAGAGGTCTCTTCGAATTTTCTGGCAGAGACCATCAATGGTTTCTAGCAGTTACACTACGACGTGCAATATTAGCCCTTTGATCTCCTTTAGTTTCATATGCACCGTTGAATGATCTTCATTAAACTTGCCTTTATTTTGTATTTGGGCATTTCGGATTTCCTATGGCCAAGTGTCTCGTCAGTCCATGTCGTGATCTCCAAAACTACGAAACGGATCTTTTCTGCGCTAGATCCTTCCTTCATATGACCATGGCCATGACCAAGCGCTTGTTCATAACCTGATTTTCGCAATTTCGCATTTCTCCTTTTCGTTAATCCCGCTGTGAAGTTTCTCGACTTTCCAAGTCGCGATCCCCGAAACGCTGAAAAGGAGCTTGTCTGCATGTACTCTTCTCTTCAGCTCTTTGATGGTGTGACCACCGGCTAAGACCATGTTCTTCTGCATAAAGCGCTTTCACGATTTCGCATTTCTTGAATCTAGAGATGAGGCATCTCGACTCTCCAAGTTGCGATCCCTGAAACCCCAAAATGGAGCTTATCTGAACTGACTCCTTCCCTTCTCGTGACCACTAGCAGTGACCACAGGCTGTGCCAAAAAGGCGCTTCATATTTGGTGAGTTTATAAATTTCATCAAGTCTGATCAACGGTTGAAATCTCCATAGATCTGATGGTACAGATCTTATCGCGATCTGACATCTCACTGTTCCTTAGATGGAGATTCTCGTCACTC
Organism: Picea mariana; assembly: GCA_032191745.1. Taxonomy (NCBI): domain Eukaryota; kingdom Viridiplantae; phylum Streptophyta; class Pinopsida; order Pinales; family Pinaceae; genus Picea; species Picea mariana. Next base: position 18,109 of record JASDQU010196388.1, on the reverse strand, counting down.
CAAGTCGCGATAAGAGAGACTCCGAGATGGAGCTCAGATCAACGATCTAGGATTTTGGTGTATTGATGGTCCAAATATCATCGTGAATTTGCATCTCGTGGTTCCTTAGATGGAGGTTCTTGTTACTCCAAGTCACGATAGGTGAGACTCCGAGATGGAGCTGGATTAACGGTCTAGAACAAACCTTGATCTGACGGCTAAGATAGTTTCGCAATTTCGCATATCGTGAATTCGAGAGGTTCAGGAACCCTGTTCCTTTGACTTTCTAGTCAGCGACATGAAGATATTTTGCCACATGTCCTATGATTCAACAGTCCAGATATGATCTTGATTCAACAGCTCAAATCATAACGCGATTTCGCATATCGCGATTTCGGCATTCTTGTTGCAAAGTGTTTCGACACTCCAACTTCCAGTATCCGAAACCCCGATAGACAAAACTCTGAAATGGAGTTGGACCACCGCTTTGATCTTGCACTTTAAAGAACGTATAGGTTCTTCCTGATCCAATGATGGTCGGACCCTGCACTCGGATCTAACGCCAGAGATCTATCCTCCATCTTTGTGCTCCTCCTGTCTAGATTCAGATATGATGGTCATCGGAAATTCTGAATGGGATCCAATGATCAATGTCACTTCTCTGCCTAAGCTTACGCATCCTCCTTACTTAGAATAATTTCTAAGTGTCAAAGGCCTCGACCTTTGATCCGCCTGAGATCCTGAGTACGCTATCTCTCTTGAGCTTTGGCAATGAGTTAACCTCATCCCTGGTGCACACCTACGCACTGCGTGCAACTCTACACTAATCCTCCTTATCTTACTTTGTTCCTGTTTTTCATCGATGCTTACTCTGATATTGTCATTAATGACCTGCCTACAATCCTTTGCATGTTTGTTGCCATCTTTGTTGTTGTACTTGCCATCAATGACAAGCATACACTGTCTGTAAAACATTTGCCAACAAATCTTACCTTCCATCTCGATCATGTGCAACTGAAACTCATCTTACCTAATGTCTAGGGCTATGTAAATTATAGGTACACTTCTACCCATGTCTTCAACTATCGTAGCTTTCCATACATTATGCGCAGTTCTCACTTTTTCACCCATTTGAGGGCAATCTCTAAACATATGATTTTCGTCGCAACCCCAAAACTTCATTGCATGTTGCCTTGGCTTGGTTTTCATTACCTAAGTCATTTTGGGTTCCTTGGAAATTGGTTGTCCCTACACAGTGTTTCTGAAAAACAATGTCTTAGCCCCCTTCTTCCTATGTTCCACCTTTCTTTCCATCTTGTCTTCCCAAGACTTTTGGAAAGTCGGTCTTCCCCTTCAATGATCATAGAGACATTTATCTCTCCTTATAGTTTCTTCCAATGTCTTGAGATCATCATATTGTATCTTGTCATTGATAAATGAGGGAAACCCAATCAAATACCTCTAAATATTTACATGTTCATCTTTGATGAAAGGAACATATTTTAGCAGTTATAAAAATATTCTTTCGTACTCATCTATCGCCATACTTTTGAGCTTGATTTCAAATAACTCCTTCATTTTCCTATCATAGTAGCACTTGGTTAAATATTTATTTTCAAAATATCACTTGAATTCCCTCCAAGTAACCCTCTTCTCATCAATGTGCTACACCTGCACATATTGATCCCACCACATTGATGTTTTCCACTTGAGTTGATAAACGGATATTCATCCTTCTTCCTGCAAGGAGTAATTATGCAGCTGGAAGTATTTCCTCATGCCCAACAACCAATTTTATGCATCCTCATCCTTCTTATGCTCAACATCAAAAGTAGGAGGCTTGATCTTCTTCATTTCTCCCTGTAGCTCGTCCACCCCGGTCCTTCTCTTATGTTTTCTGACAAGAGATGGACTTGAGCTACTGCGTTCTTTCCTAAACGAATGCTTTGGCGAGTGAGGTCGATGCTTACCAGCACGTCTTTCTTCTCTTCTTTTCTCATCATGAGACATGTGACTTCTTGATTTAATTAACTCTATCTTCTTATCCATTTTCTTTTCTATTATGTCCAGGCTCTGCATCAATTTGACATTGAATTCATCTTGATGCTCCTTGGCTCTCATAAGCCTTTCATTATCATCTTTATATATTTGGACATATTTTTACAATCTCTTTATGGTTTCAGCTAAATGCATGCACTCTTTCTTGCATTGTGTACCAGCAGCACCCAAACCAACATACAAATATATGAATTCATCATCAGGACTGTAATTCTTGTGTGCACCATCCATGTTTTTTACCTTCTGCACTGATTTTGTCCTTCTCTAATCATTGACAATTCTGTAAAATGTGCATACAACAAGATTTGTTAGACGAATTTATGAAACATCTTCATGAAAACTCTGCACCATCTTGTCAGAATCCTTCCTTCTTAAGCCCATGCGCACACTGGTATTCAACACACACTAATGCATAGTGTCAATTTTCAACTTGCACATCGCGTATCAGTAATTTACATGCATCACAACTTTGTTTTGCGTAGTCCCAAACCTTTAGTTCACATACCATTCTTTATTGCACAATTCCAGTGTTGCACTCTACAATATCAAGAATTTAGTGCACACACTTGTGCATTAATACTTTTGCGCACATCACAAACTTACTTGTGTGCACCCAACATTATGGAATATCTGCACCCTCCCTTGATGCACAATCCACACACACTAGCTTAGGTACACGCAACACTATGGAATGTGTGCACTTTATCTTTGATAACAAGCCTCGTGCACTCCACAATTGAAGCCTCACACACCAACTTCTCGCCATCCTATATGTACATTACATTTACACTTGTTTCCAATGGGTCACCAACCTATATGGATCATTACATTGTGCATTACTCAGGTGCGCATAAAACCAAAATGGCTCACTACCCTAAATGTTCATCTACAAATGGGGTTTGGATTAGGGACATTATAAGAACTAATTTGGTGCTAAGTCAATGGGATTGGTGTCTTCTGTAGGTTAGTGTCTACAAGAATTATTTTTGAGTTGGTTCCTGAGAGAGGAGATTAGTTTCTCCTGCAGGTTGGTTCCTAAAAGCATTGTAACAATAGGTTGGTGCCTACAAGATTTGATAAAGAAATTTGGTGGTTTTCTCCCATTTAGGTTTCCACATTAAATATCTATGTATTGTGGATTATATGTTTGTATGTACATTGATCATTAGCTGCTTATGACTGGTGAAGATATAAATTGATAAAGATTGTAAGAAAAGTAAAAATAGTCCTACATTGATTCACCCTTCCTTCTCAGTATAAATAAGTTTGCCAACATACCCCACCATCCCAGCAGGTACTGGGGTCGTTGGGTATGTTACATAAATAACATTACCTTCCCCCAAACTAGCCAACAATTATTAACCAATAACAACTACCCACTAAAATATATATCTGGTTTACCTCAAAACCTGTCTCCTCTATCAAAATGACCTTTAATCCACAATTGGGAGTCTCAACTACCTCTCAGGCCAACCCATTTTCACCAAAGGTTATCAATTTGGAACCAAACAAACCTCCTTCCATACTCATAGTCAAAGGTTTCATGACATGGTCTTGGTTTTATTTAGCAAAAGTAGCTCCAAATTGTAAATGGTATGGTATTTTGTGTTTTGTACTTTATATTGTTTCTTTGTTTTCTATTTTTACAATATATTATTTAAAACTATTACCAAGTTATTAATATACATCATATTTATAAAAAAAATCATTAATGATACTTAATATTTAAAAAAAATGGTATGTGATTAATTTATAGAGTATAATTTCAATTTATTTTTCTTAAAAGTCATATTATATTACTAAAATCTCCAAAGCAAGGAGAATTAGATTTCTCGGTTTTGGTTGTGAATGATGTGAAAAAAGTTTTCACTAATTCTTAACCCAACATTCCTATTTTTGTTTTAGGGTTTCTTTCTCAATGTCAATAACCTCCCTCATGTGTCGTTTGGAATTTGGTAATACTTTGGTATCTTCAATATAAATTATGTTTACTTGTTATGGGAGTGTTCTACAAAAGTTGATGTCCCAAAATGATCATGAAGGAGGTCAACAAAATGTTCATTTGGACATACTATCATGTTTCACCAATGTAAGATTTGCTCGATGAGCAATCATAAACTCCTTTGTGACGGTGATGATCAATTATATCTTTAAATGATTTTATCATCCCCTAATGGTATTTTAGGGATTTCAATTTTGAATTGTTTTTTTTAATTATGTTTTTAATCCCTTGGATGTAAGGTAAGATAATGTTAAAAATCACAATTATATTATCATAATCATGATTATTATTTGTTGTATGCATGTATTTTTATACAATTTTATTAATATACCAATATTATATTTTTTTTATTATTTTCCATCCCCACCTTCATATATAAGAGTGAGGGTATGACATAATAAAGAAACTATAAGAATTTCAATTTTGTCCTTACTTTTTTTTTAATTGTGTTCTTATTCTCTTGGATGTAAGGTAAGATAATGTTAGAAACCACAACTATATTATCATACTCATGATTATTGTGTGATGGATGCATGGATTTCTAGCCAACTTTATTAATATACCAATATTTTTATCCATTTTCTCTAAAAACCTTGCAATATAGGCAGGTGTTTTCTTGTTTAAGATATTCTTCATTACAAATCTTGACAACTCATGGGACCAACTTATTAATAACACCCATTGTTTTTTAGAAAAATGATGATGTGATCAAACATTTAAGTATTAATCTATGAGAGTCTTTTTCTTATATACTTGATGTGATAATGAACCATCATGGTCGTTCATGATAAGAATATAAAGAAAAAGGAAAACTGTCATTTTCCTTTATTTCCGTAATGAATTTGATGTGATTCGATTGACTATATACAATTAAGTGTTCCAAGAATCTATTTAGGTTTTCGTTCCCATAATTCTCTTTGGCATTTGTATTGACTATATAGAACTAAGTGTTCCAAGAACTTATTTAGATTTTCTTTCCCATAGTTCTTTTTGGCATTTGTATTGTCAACAAAACACATCCAACATTTATCTTGGAGAGGATAAGTGCTAAGAACTGTTTCTTCAAAGTGTAATTTCATGAATAGGTTCACCACACTAGGGGACAATGGTGAGCCCATGGCAACGCGACTTGTTTTCTCATATATCTCTCCTTGAAAGATAAAAAATTGTTGATCTCAATCACATCTCTACCAACTTGTCTATTTCATGATCATTTTTCTTCTTTATGACATTAATAGACTCATCAATAAGAAAGGATATCAAATGTGAGTACTTTATATTGAGTTATGATGGTTAGCTCCAAACTTGCAACATTGAAAGAAGAAAACTTGTCATCAATCTTTAACACCATGAGCTCAAGTGAGCCAAAATTCCTATTATTTGTTCACTAATGTGAACTCCAATATGATGAAAGTGAACCAAGAGAATTGAATCAACTGCAAGTCTGACACATCCATAAAAATTCCTAACAACTCAATCAAATGCCAAGCTACAATGTAGAAGGATCCAACTTTCCTATGCTAAGTCAAATGACCATCCAAGTGAACAAAATCTCCACATTGTTGCTCTCAAAATTAGGATTGTAATCTGATATCCTATGTATGATTAAATTGAAAGATACTGAAGAATAAATATGTCAAAGAATGCCATCTAGAGACTCTAGTTGCCCATCTGGAAAATTTGATTCCCATCTAGAATATTTTTTTTGTTTATTCTACTTTCTATAGAACTTGGTTTCCCATCTAGAAATTTTAATGCCCATCTAGCATATTTTTTGTCGAAAATTTCATTTCAACAACCATCTTAAACTCCCCCCTTTTTTAGCTTAAAGGAGAGACAAAAAGTGGTTTTTTATTGACCACAAACCATCTTCACTTGATTTATGAACTCCTCCCTAAAGGTGTAGGAGAGTTACATCAGTGTACTCCCCCCTTTGATTCTCAGGAGAGTATCACACTTCAGTAAGACTAAAATAATCGCTTGGTTTTTGGTGACCATTTGCAAGGATCAAGCCACCCATAGTGTATTTTTAATCTTTCATATTTCTTGAATCTCAAACATCTATTCGATGAATGACTTGACTTGCCGCAATTATAACAAGGATGGATATCAAAACATTGAATATGTTATCCCTCAAGATGTTCCATATTGTTATTGGAATGATGGCGAGGCACCCTAGGGGCTAAGACTCAAAATGAATCTTGAAGCCAAATTTGCAGTAAGGTAATTATGCAATTAATGGGAAGTTTTTTCTCTCTCTCTCTTTCTCTTCTAAAATTGTAGGACCTTAAACAGTCTCATCTCATATGAAAAATACTCTCGACTATCAGAGGCATATGTCTATGAGTGTTTCAGAAAAATAATATTTAAAAGGAGAATGAAGTGATGATTTGGAAGAAAAAAAGATAAACATATAGGGCACTACTGAGAAAGAATCTTATAGCTTATGGAAATAGAATAGCATGCTGAGAAACTAATAATTCAACAGCTCTAATAGGTGTATACAAATCAATAACACATGCTTCAAGCAATTAAAATATTTATACACTCAAGGAGGTACCCTCTTTATATCATTCAAATGCATAAATAAAATGACAAGAAATGGTCATACATTCATAGGAAATTACTTTTGTGTCATTACCAGAAATCATACAGTAATATTGAACATGAAGAATGGCTTGTTGTCTGAGATTTTATAAATCATATATGATACAAGAAAGAAAAAAAGGGAAGAGATGCTTTACATGAACACAAACACAATAGAACGATTAAAGACTAAAACTTAAACGCAAGGGATGAATCTCTAGTTGCATGTTTCATTTATCAAGTGACTGTGCTCAAGGTTCTTTTTCAAACAACTCTGGTTATAAGAAAATCTTCAATTTCCCAAAATGTCGAACTTGACAATGGGTACCTTATTTTATTTTTATCCTTCTCTCTCATCCCCTAAACCGTTTCTTGAAACTACTTCCTGCTTCTTGAAACTACTTCCTGCTTCTTGAAATTGTTTTCCAACTTCTTGATCCTTGAGTGATTTTCCTCCTGTAAAATTTGGTTTACCTTCACATGGGTGAAATTATGTTATAGAGATATTGTGGGACATATGGATATCTACCATTCAAAATATCCATCGAGCTTCATCCTTGAAGAGTCTCTGTAATCATTTTCATGTTTGGATGGAAGCTCAAAATCATAACTACAAAGATCGTGCGACTCAGCAGTCGTCACGGCTGTTGATCGGATGATTATCTATTGGATTTCTCATGGGTCAAGTATAAACAAAGGCTCCAATGAAAGAATCTTCGAGAGTCATGATGGATAAAATAAAACCTAGACCATCAATATGGAATTTGATCAAATTCTAGTCGCTAATCAATCTTGACTGAAAACCAACATTCCTTAAGGCTCTAATGGTGCCAAAATGACATTAGACGGGTCCCGTGAATCACATGGAAGCTTGGCATTGATCCGACCGGTTCCCTTCTAAAATTGACTTCATGCATATGTCACTGGGGACACGTGTCCATTCATGTTACTTCATGCAGGAGAGAAACCGTGATGGATCCTGGGTCGTTGATCTTGCTCTCCTTTAACAAATTTGAACCGTCCTTCAGAGGTGCGTTGATTGGAGCTATCTAGAGAAAGGACCCATGAGTAATTTTGATGAAAGAAATCTGATGACCATACATCTCGAGTTATGGATAAGATAATATCTGGATCGTTGATCGAAGTTGCAATAAGATGAGATTTGGGTCGTTGATCAGGGTGCTGGAGATGGACTGGGAGTCGTTGATTTTTCTGCAACCCAAGAGAAAAATAGACTAAGGTATGAATAATATTATGTTGATGTCACCCTGGATGTGTGGCGCCTTCTTGGTAGTCTGTGCTAGCACATGATGTGGTGGAAAGGTAAGACACATGTCACTAAGATTCGAGACAGTTATTTGTGCATCCGGTGAGTTCCACATGTCCAAATGGTAGTTGTTGATTGGCTCTAACAGTTCTCTGCTAATAGGATAATATGACACCTAGTCGATAGGCTTTGATACTTGGGAGCATATCAAGACCATTGATTGGTCCTACATGAAAAGGTCCTGGAGAAAATTTAGACCTTCCATCATTGGTGCCTCTTTGGAGTGTTGCAAGACTATTTTTGGATGGAACTATGAAGAGAGAACTGCGAAGTAAATCTCAACCTTCCATTGGAGAGCTGAGGACAATTGAGAGCCATTGATCTAGCATGGTTGAAAACAAAAATTAACTAAGGAAAAAACCATCATGTTAATGCCAACCCAAACATGTGGAAAATTTATATTGACCCACGGTGGTACTAAAGTGGCTAGGGAGCAGGAAACGTTTCACCCATATTTATGATTTTTACCTATGCATGTGGTGGATTCCTCATGTCCACATGGTAGCCTATAGTTGGCTTTGATAGTGCTATGTTGATGGGATGACACAACACCTGAATGGGAAAATATTGAGATCGAATATCAGATCTAGACCATTGATCGGTCCAACTTGAATAAGGTCTGAGTAGATCTGAACCATCCATCAGAGAATCCTTCTTGGAGTGCTTGAGGTTTGGATATGAATGTGACTCTGAAAAGGGAAGTGCAGTTAAATATCATCTATCAATCAAAGGAACATGATATCAAATTATATTTGTTGATCTCACCATGGTCGAAAACAGAAATCGACTAAGGAAAAACTCATCATATTGATATCATCTTTGACACATGGCACCTTCTCACTGAGTTCGTGTTGGTGGTAATGTGGCAGGGGAGAAATACATGTGTTTCCCATTTTTAATATGCTTATGGATGACTTTGGTGGGTTCCACTTGTCCACATGGAAACTTCGAATTAGTTCTAATAGTTCCTTGTTGGCATGTCATGTTATCATCTCCTCTAGATTTCGTCGACGATAATGTCGTCGTCAATAGTGTGAAAACTTCATCGAGGCTTTCTCTTTTCATTTTTCTAACGAATACTCTCGACCCGATCCCTACCATTGATCTGTCTCTGACACGATGAGATTCGTTGATCTGGCTCACCCAAAATCCAAGATCAGCTAAGGTACGAACAATATTATGTTGATGTCATCCTGGCACTTAGTGGATTTCTATTATCCCATAGTGGTACTGACGTGGTAGGGGAGAAAAACATGTGTTGATCACATTCAAGGTTTTTACCCATGCATGAGGTGGGTTCCACATGTCCACGTGGCAACGTCTAGTTGGATCTAACAACACTTTGTTGGCATGATTCTTTAGATCCACGTTTAAATTAATGTGGTGGGGGTAATTTTCGTCGACGATAAGGAAACAAAATGTGTTGTGGTGAACATGTATTTCTTTGACGACAACATCGAAAATCAATGGGTGCTCGCCTTGGTCCCCAGACTGTGGTCCTTTGATAAACATATTTTCCCCTGATGCTTAAACACTTTTTGGGTACAATAACCCCCTTTTGAACTGCGAAAATCCCCTTCTAGACTGTGACAGGCCTCGAGGGATTAATTTTTCCTTATGCACACAAGGGCATGGATCTTCCTATTGTTTCTTAATTCTTCCTTAGGTAAATTCAACTCTGAGTTGTGTAGAAGCTCCTGAAGCTCAACTTTATGTTGCTAACTCATTTGATCTTGGCCTTATAACTTCAGTCATCCTTCATTTAATTGCAAGAACGGATATAGTACTAACATTTGGCTCTAGTGTGCACACATGCATGCCCTTTTGGTCTACTAAGAATTATAGACTAAGTTCCTTCTTTTGTTGGGTTATGGATTATTCTCGAAAATATACATCTCCTTTAGGCCTAAAAATTTATCTGATATGGGAAACAAAAATGCTCAACAACTTACAATGTTATCAACCTACCTACTTGCTCAAGTAACAAAAGGTGAATGAAGTAAAATTAAAACAAACTCTACAGATTGAAAACAAATGCTCGACTACAAGCTTATTTATGTACATAATCCTCCTACTAGGATTAGTCCATCCACTTTGATAAAGTGAAATGACATTTCTAATGATACTAGGAAAGTTTCTTACTGCATGGATGAACTTCGTGTATGCACCTTTACAAAATAAGGACAATTAGGAGTGGAAATTGTAACATGCTATAATCTTGAATCGCATACCTATGATATGAAGATATAAGAATCATGTATCCCAAGTCATATGTGACCTTGGACAACGTTGATTTCAACTAGGATGCCATTGGGTCATGAAACATATGAGGGATGACATATTTCTTAACAAAAATGGAGGTTCCTTCTTCATGATGGATTCAACTTCACTACTCCTCGATACTCTTCAGTTTTTTTTCTTGTTATTCTAATGAAGAGAAAGGAGGAAGAACAAAACATTCAACACACTGAAATATTTCCACTGGTTCTTTTTCACAATGGTCAGGGTTTGTACCTTCAAGAACGAATTAAAATAATTCTTCAATCTGAATCCCTTCATCAAAACCCTCATAAATCACATAGACAGGTGCACCAATAACATTTTCTAGAAATTCCACTCTAGATATCTTCTCCTCAATACCAAGCTTTGATTCTATGTCATGATGGTCAAATATGGACATATTTCTACTTGAAATTTTTGTGAACGATGTTGCAGAGATATGCACCTCTTCTTCAACTTTTTATTCATAAGAACCATGATTTGTGTTGTAGATTCCAATATGGTAAGATTCCTCATGGACCAACCATTTAGTAGCAGATGACTCATTAAAAAAAAGCAGCAACGTGTCATCAATAATGTTACCTTGAAACAAACCCACAAAATTTTCAGCAACACAATCTTGACTTTGATCAACAAATGTGAATGAAGAAATCATTCTCTCTTCTTGAAAATACTTATGAATATTTCTATAACTAACATATTCTTGAAACTCAATTTCATAAAATCCTTCCTCCTCTTCACTATTGTAGGAAAAATATTTTTTATGTTCTATATTTGATTCAAGTTCTTCATTACACGAGTGTTCAAAAGGAAACTCAGAATATGGAAATTTAGAAATCTTCTCTAGATCTTCTTGAAAATGTAAAAATTTATCATCAGATACCAAATTTCTTGAAACAACGGCGGGAATTCGCAACTTGTGACCATACTTAAAAGAAGAAATATCCATCTGAAAATAATTTTGACTAATATCTTGCAAGGAAGAAATAAGTATTGTATCCTCGTGTAGATTCTCTTAAACTTGTGTGCAATCACTCTCTAATGATGCCTCTTCATTTGAACGTTCCATGCCATCTCCTTCATTTTCACTATTATAGCAAGCCTCCTCTTCAAAATCATTTTTAGATTCATCATTAGTTGTTTCCCATTCCTCTTCACTATTACAGGAAGAATCTTCTATATCTTCTTAAACTTATTTAAAAATTTCATTGCAACAACTTCCAAAAGGAAGATCAATGGGATACCTTATTTTATAATGAGAATGGAACAATATATGAAAATCCTTTAGTGAATCTATACAAGCAGTGGGTAAATATATGTACCATTTTAGAGCCTTTCCAACTAACGAGGACATGAATAATTTCATGAGGACATCTTCATGAAAAATACTCAGTTGATGCATACATAAGTGGTACTCTATTAAATGTTGGGTCAGATTATCATCATCATATTCTCTGAATCTAGGAACATAGTCTCCCTGTTACACATTATTTTGGTCACCCCAATGACCCACTGACAACATGTTCCCTGAAAAGATAAAAGGGACTTTCTCCATGAGGAAAGTGATTTGCTTTCCCTTCTCAAAAACCCTATTAAGGAAGGTCGTCACACCCTCCAAAATGCATGGGGTGCGACGATGCCTAATCATTGCACCCTAGGTATATTGCAGCTTGCGGAGACATCGCGTTCCAGCTCTAGAGCATCCATCGGTCGACTGCTGCGTAGAGTAGCACAAGCAGTCGTGTGTTATAGTGAGTAGAATCTGTTATGCTTGTTGTATATGAAGCCATGTGCTTCACATTTTTGACATTTTGATCTTCGCACAAAAAGACTTTTTATAAAATTTTATCATTATTAATATAAGTCTTCCTTCTTACCTATGTCCCCCCATTTGGAACCTTCAGAAAGAGCTAGGTCTGGGTCTCCATGGAAATCTAACCCGGTGTATGCATAATCATCGACCATGAGCATTTGATTCTTCAGCCACTCAAAGAATACATCGTTATACCTAACGATGTGACCGCCTTCATGTCAGGCCATGAGGTCTACCCACCTCTTCATCCTTGGATCCTATCGAGTAGGTAGAACCCACTCTACTTGGAAGCGTAAGACTGGGACCCTCTCTAGGAAGAAGGATACCAAAATAGACCCTTATCTGAATTGTTTCAACCCACCACTTCTTCACTTGGTAAGTTGTTTCTTCATACGTTTAAGGACCCCTTCGCACTAGTTGAAGACTCAAGGCTCCAAACACTCCGGTGCATACTGAAAATGGCTCTACAGAGCCATGTGAGGAGTTTCTCTCCCTACCATGCGAGCAATAGTATATAGGGTAGTCCATAAATGAAAATCTCGGACATCCCTAATAGTGACCTTGCCACTATGTTTCTCGGTTCCTGACACACAATGTTGATTGATGTAGTAGTTCATAGGCTCACTGCCACCCCTACTACCTGTAAGTGTAACCCGTGAACCCCAGCGAGATAGTCCTATTAGGAAGTAGATATCCTCAATATCTATGGTGAGTGTGTGGGAGCCCACATGAAATTCCTGCTCGGCCACGTTCCACATATGAACCAGATACTCAAGTAGTCTTAGATGGGCCCTCATGCCCTGAATCTTGAAGAATTTTAGTAACCCACACTGTCGAAGGGCCATCATTGTTCCCAGTTCATTCTCAGTGAAGTAATCTTCCTCTTCATGCTCTCGTTCACGCCACTCCAACATCTTAACTATGGAAAACCTGCCAAGAGACCATAAGATGACAATAGAAACATAATTTTCTTCCCTAGAGGTTTTTTACTTGTTGGGTTCATCTTTTGAAATTTTGGGTTGCGGTCTTCGTAGGCCAGAGAATTTGCACAGAGCGACATCATCTCCCCCCAACTTTAGGGTCACCTACGATGATCCTAGATCGTCGCAGTTCTCGATAGGGCCACCTACGATGATCTCAACGCATGGGTAACCCCCAAAAACTCAACCCAAAACAAGAATTGAACCAATGAAAATCAATTTTTTAACCATGCAAAGATGAAGGAGAAGGAGATTACCTCTTTAGCAGAGATGATTCGTGAAATGATCCCCCGTACACTCCACAATCAACAGTTGAAATCGACGTGAAAAGAGGGCTTTGGAGCAATGTTTGGGCAAAGTTACAAATGAAATGGTAAAATGTGATTTGTTACCCATTTTATTAACTCTTATTACTTTTCATTTGTATATTATATTATATTTTATGCTTTATCCAAATCCTAAATTCCTAACAACTTTACAAGTGGTTGATTTTTGCAGATTGAAAAAGTATGGAGGCGAGACGTTGGAACAACAATCCACTTTTTTGGTTTGTTTTTATGAATTTGTCACATGTGCAGATTCTTTTTAGGGTTTTTCAAGAAAAACCTCGAGCTTAGTATTTGTTCTTTCTCATGCTCGTAAATTGATGAGAATGTAACCGAGTATACTTTTATCACTTTTTCAGACTCGTAAAGGGTATACAAAAAAGGAACCCCCCTGGAGTCTTCTTTAAGCTCTTTTCAGACTCTCTAAACATGAAAAGATGGTTGATTGACCTTGTTCTTTTCATGCTCGTAAAAGTATTTGAAGAAAACATCTGATGAGCGGTAGGTTATCACTTTTTCAGTCTCATCAAATTAATTTATGAAAAAGGACCAGTTGGAGTTCTCTTTAAGTGTTTTTCAGACTCTCTAAAATTGAAAAACCCCTAAGTTTTATTTCCCTGGACTCATTAAAAAAACATAGAAAGACCCATATGAGACGGAACCACTCCTTATTAGGGTTCGTTAAACATACTCTGAGGACTCATCTGAAGGATGAGCTTACATCAATGAGCATATATTATCCTCCTCAAGCTTACATAAAAATAAAGAGGTACTCACCAAAAATGGTGGGGGAAAATTAGGAAAGAAACGTGTCTCTGTATTCATGTTAGTGGAAATAGTATTCTCTCTCGAACATGACACTCCCTTCATCATTGTGTCCGGGTTGGGAAATCCATTTGTCTCTCATTTGACCATCTACAAGTTCATATGTTGGGTCCTCCTTGAGTCAATTCTACCAAGACCATTGTCGTGTCATTCATATGTTCAAGAGAAGTTCAACCAAAACAAGCCCTCTATCAAGTCAGTCATCTGCAGTTATAAATTTTCTACCATGTCGCCCTTCCCTGAGTCAGTCCCGAATCACTTCATACTTTGATCTACTTCAAATCTGTTACTTAGTTTGTGTCATTGATGGGGGATACATCAAGGCCCTCATGTGATGAGTCTTTTCCTGTCGAATTCAAAATATTATCTGGGAACGAGACTTAGAAATCATTTAGTACCTTAGAGCCTGCATGTCTCAATGGCAGGTTACTTCTCTTCCAACAATGGGTTCACATCATTAACCCTTGATTAGGAGATTCCATTGAATGTTTGACTTCAACTCATTTATTCACATTCGTTGGATTGTACTAGGGTACCTTGGGAGTCATTGACATCAATGGTGATTTCCCTTTCACTTGTTAACGGTTTTCATTATTGACTGGTAATCAAGTGGTTTCTACCATGTTTGACTTCGACACCTATAATCACATGGTTAGATTCGTACTTAAGGATGACGGAATGAAGACCCCGGATCTCATCATTCTAATCCAAGTTGTGATGGAGTATTCATGAATTAGTACTGACACATAGATCCACTATGTATGTCTTATGGATATATCTGGATGTTGAATTTTTAGAGCATAGATTCATAGTGTATTCCTGGTGGCTATGCCGATTCACAATGACATGGATCCACAATATATATTTAGTGGCCATGACTCACTTGATATTTTCAAACTGAGTATGGGAATACCTACCTCAGACAATGGTATATTATTATGGTGATTCTTGATTGTTTGCAGGTTCCCGATCGATGTGCTCCTTATTCGATGCACACATTCTACAAAGTATTTCAGTTGTCACGAGTTCCAGTTTCATACTTTGGGGGGAATTATGTTCCACATTATTTTGGTCACCCCAGTGACCCACTGACAACATGTTCCCTGAAAATATAAAAGGGTATTTCTCCATGAGGAAAGTGATTTGCTTTCCCTTCTCAAAAACCCTGTTAGGGAAGGTCGTCGCACCCTGAAAAATGCATGGGGTGCGAAGATGCCTGATCGTCGCCCCCTTCTCTAGAGCTGGACTACGACATCTCTATAGGCTGCAATATACCTAGGGTGCGACGATGTCAATATCTAAGGAAAATTCAAATTCACGAAAGTTCTAGAAGGGGATCTTATAGAAGATGAGGTGGCTTCTGAACAGTTTGGATCTCACTCGCTTTTTTGATTTGGTGGGATCATCCTAATATCCTCATCTATCTCTCCTTCACACTATATAAGAAGGGATCTCTCATGGAAAAGGCTAAGTTTGAATAGGATAAGATTTGTATGGAGAAATTCTACTTCAAATTATTCTTGAGAGATTTGCTTTAGTTCTACAAGCTACATGGAAGATCTTCTTCATTCAAAGGATTTGGAGAAAAGGTGTGGGTGTTAGAGAAAAGGGTCATTGAAAGGGGACCTTGCGACATCAAGGCTTTGGTTGTATTATCTACTTTCTATTTAATATGATAAATCAATATGTTTCTTTCCCATAAAACCATTCTTGTTTTATTGTATTATTCCTTCATCACATGCATAGGTTCTTGTTGAGTATACCTTATTTCTTTCACTTTGTTGGCTTGTGTTCCTTTGCAGGTTCAATATTGCATGAGCATTGGAACAGAGAGAGGATGGAAATGGAAAGAGGAAGCGACATTTAAAAGGTATGTTGTCTATCTCTTGTTAGCTAGTAAACTCAATAATTAGGGCCTAGAGAAAGGCTTATATTCTATTATGTTTTGTTTTAGTTTTGGGTGGTACTAGGGAGATATGTTTGTGTTCGTACTTACCGATTCATCTAGAAACACTCCCCAAAACCCTTTCATAGGTATGGGATTAGGAAATCCAGGTATATTTGAAAAGTATAGTGGAGAAAATCTTGTAGCTACTATATCAACACTTGGTATTTCCATTAAAACACAACGAAGTCCTTAGTGGGATCACATTGAATAAGGGAGTAACAGGATTTTCAAAAAAAATCGAATGGAAGAGCCTACTTCTTGACAGGATTCTAAAGAAGGATTTAGGAGGTCTAGCAAAGGTTCTAGTGTAGGTTAAAAAAAAAAAAGTGAATCTTCAGGTATATCATCCAGATTTATGGATTCAACACTTTGATGAACAATGGAAGGAAATGTTTCGAGATGAGGGTTACCTGAGAAAAAGGAGGTCTGATACTCTCTGATATTCCTCCAGGTCATGATATTTTGTGGATTTGAATATATCAGAACCTGATTAGAATCATGGTGGCTTATGGTGTGTCTTTTGGCAGAGGTCAGGTTGTCCTTCTGTGGATTTGTCAGGTGAAAGATTAACAACCAAGTTCATGAGGCTTGTTCACCATCAAATCTTGGAGCTTACAATGTCATATCCCAGGGAATATTTTTTCAACTTACTCCCCCAAAAACGGTGCCATTTCATATGTTATCCCTTGATATGTTCCAGGGTGTAGTTGGAATGATGTCGAGGCACCCCATGGGACAATAATCAAGATGAATCTTAAGGCTATATTTGTAGTAAGGTAATTATTCAATATTTGGGAAGTTTTCCCTCTCTCTCTCTCTTTCTCTTGTGAAATTGTAGGACCTTAAATAGTCTCATCTCGGATGACAAATGCTCTAAATTATTAGAGGCATATGTATACGAGTGTTTTAGACAATCAAGATTTAAAAGGAGAATGAAGTGATGAATTGGAAGAAAAACAAGATAAACATATAGGGCACTACTGAGAATGAATCATGTAGCTTATGGAAATAAAATAGAATGATGAGAAATCAAGAATTCAACAGCTCTAATAGGTGTATACAGATCAATAACACATGCTTCAAACAATTAACATTTTCACACACTCAAATTCAAGGAGGTACCCTTTGTATATCATTCAAATGCATAAAGAAAATGATAATAAATGGTCATACATTTAGAGGAAATCACTTATGTGTCATTACCAAAAATCATACAGTAATACTAAACATGAAGAATGGCTTGTTGGATGAGATTTTATAAATCAGATCGGATACAAGAAAGAAAAAATGGGAAGAGATTCTCTACAAGAACACCAAAAAATATAAGGATTACAGACTGAAACTTAAACGCAGGGGATGAATCTCTAGTTGCGTGATGCATTTTTCAACTGATTATGCTCAAGATTTCTAGTCAAACAACTTTGGTTATAATAAACTCTTCAATTCCCCAAATTTCCTACCTTCAAAATGGGTGCCTTCTTTTATTTTCATCCTTCTTTCTCATTCCCTATAACTGTTTCTTGAAACTACTTCCCGCTTCTTGAAATTTTTTTCCAGCTTCTTGATTCTTGAGCAGTTTTCCTCTTGGTAAAAATTTTTTCACCTAGGAGAAATTATGTTATAGAGATATCATGGGATAGATGGAGATATACCAGTCAAAATATCCATTGAGCTTCATCCCTGAAGAGTCCCTACAATCATCATCCTTTTTGGCTAGAAGCTCAAAATCATAACTATAGATATTGCACGACTCAACAGTCGTTGGATCTATCTTTGGCAGGAAATCATGAATGTTGATCGGAGGATCATATATCATATTTCTTAGGGGTCATGTCTAAATGGAGGCTCCAATGAAAGAAGCTTCGAGATTCATGAAGGATAAAATCAAACATGGACCATCGATATGGAATTTGATCCAATGCTAGTCATTGATTGATCTTGACTGAAAACCAACATTCCATAAGGCTCTAATGGTGTGAAGATGA